>ML805376.1:89799-144265 GCA_009831015.1 Picea engelmannii | reverse complement strand
AAGGGGGCACAAACATTTCCAAAGAAAGGAAAAGAAAAAGAATCCCTTTGGTCAAGGGTTCCTTGGTTGGTATCCACAAGAACTTTGGCCATATCATTCTTATGCATAGGTTCTTCCCTTGTGGGATTGTTCATGTCCATAAAAGTCTCACACACCAACTCCGATGAACCAATGGTATAAAAACCCACGCCTTCTAGGAGGCGGCTCCACACTTTCAAGAGAAATACCAGGGGTCCTTTCCAACTAGTGGAGTGGTTGCTCAACCACCCTAAATAAACGATCCAAAAGTGATGATACTGAAACAAACTAAGGCCAACTATACAAAGCAACACTCCACTAAAAAATCTTAAGAGAAAGATCGCAAGCAAACATTTTTTCCAAATCTTCATCCCAAGTGGATAAGGTCCTGTGTCCAAAGTAATGAAAAAGTGGAAAGGGACCTTCCAGATGGAGGTACGATTTGATTAAGTTTCATGGACCAATGAATGAAGGAGTGAGAAACAGTTATCCTGACCTCCGCTGACAAGTCTTATCCGGTGCAAGTACCCATGCTTCATGGGGCACCTTCCAACAACACTAAAAAGTGTGATACAAAATATGCCCCATGTACCATGGAAAACCCCCGCAATCACCTTTGAGATCCCTAGGAAAAGTAACTAAGGTCACTAATTCATAGTCAGCGTCTTAGGGCTACAATCGATAGTTAGGATCGAATGTATGGGCAGGGTAATTGAGCCCGAAAATCTTCCATAAAACTGACTCCAAATGGGTCAGTTTCCCTTTAGGAAAAGCCCCCAATATGCAATCTCTCCACTATGCTCAATTAAGATTTGGAGGAGATATCTCCTCGACTTTCCTTTACACGACCTCATGTTTGACTCCTATGTTAGAGGAGCTTCCTAGATATACTTATATGACAGTTGGATTGGACTCTCTCTGACTCAAACTCTTATGTTTGTTCAATGCCCTTGGAGAGTTATCTCTCCAATCCTAATCCAAGGCCCTAACCATAAACTTGTCCGTGAACCCTAGAAATAAGGTCTACTACATTTTAAGTTTATCGTTCATTTTAGCGGTTATTTTTACTCAAAGGGTATGGAGGTGAAACTAATATTGTTGGAGACTCCTACAAAAATGAAACTTATAAGAACACTGACAAATAATTTACTTTACACTAATTCTTCAAATGAAAAAGAGTTTCAAAAAAGAAAATGCATGAAAAATCCTTCAAACCATGAAATGAAATTGTTTCCTATGCTAATATCTTTTTCTTTTTCTAATAAAAATGCAAAACAATGCAAAGAAAGAAAGATACCTAACTAGAAAAAAACCATATTTTTTTTCATTTTCGTTTTCTTTCTACCAAAGAAAGCAATATGCCTACAGACTTGAGTGCTAATAAGTAAATTATTTTCTTGAGAAGTTCCAAGGCAAGGGATCAAGGGAAAGGATAACTAAAAATCAAGTTGTTTTTGTCTTTTATTTTACTAAAAGAAATGAAATGCAAATAAGATGAAGTTTTCCTTGTTCTTTTATGAATAAAGGGAAGAAGGTAAAGATGAAAAAACCAAACAATCAAGAATCACTGAAACACAAAAATCAAACAAGAAAATCATCCTAACCACACATGACTAACCTTTTGACCCACCTAAAGAACCTTATAACCAAAAGCCTAACCTAAGAAAGAGAAATATCTTTTAGATGATTTCAATTTTTTCAGAGACTTAACACAACAATAAGAGGCAAAAACAAACCCAATAGGCTCAGATTGTACTGAAGAACCAAACCAGATCCTCCAAAACCGAGAGAAAGGCTAAAAAATTCCAATTCCTACACAGATCCGTGATTGTGTACACTAGGACTCACAGACATCCGCGGGTCATACAAAGGAAAATCAAGAATATCCATGACTCATAAAGGGACAAAGCACAGATGCACTAGTAAAACTTGAAAAATAAAAAAAGTCAATCCAGAAGGAGGCTTCCATAAACTTTGGGCAAATGTTCTAGATGGAAAATGTTTTGAAAATAAATCCTAGAAAACAAGAAAAGTTATAGAAATCAAATACAACACAAGACACCCGAAGACCGACCCAAACTAGGATAAGATGTCCCCAATATGGTCGCTAATTAAATTACAATATGTTTTCCATGTGACCTTGGTTCATGCCACAACAGAGTGAGACCATATGTAAAAGACAAAACCTACCCTCATACACAACAATTCTATAAGAAAATAACTATTTTGAGGAGAAAAGGAGAGAAAGAGATAAGGAGAGGCCTCACACCTTGTATCCTACGTCTGATGTTGATCCTCTCTTTCCACCTTTTATTTTTCTCCTGATCTCCATTGGTATCAACCTGCAGAAGAAGACCAAGTCTATGATACAACAAGGTAGTTATGAATTCAAATTACATATATGATATGCACAAATTCAAATATATGAATTAAAGTAAATTATATCAATAGATTGAATCAATTTACACATATATGGAGGGAAAGAGAAATCTTTTATTGAAAACCATATAAGTAGGTAGTTATACCCTGACTCTAACCATCGACACTTCCTCGAAGCCAATTGCCCAAGTTCCTCCATTGTTCCTTCAAGAATTAAATCAACAAGATGGCCCTTCCTTAGATGACCCAAATGAGATAGGAACACACCCTATGGTCATATAAGAGAGAAGAAGGGATACTGGAAAACAAGCTCTAGATCAGGGGGATGTTAATCAAAGGATGAAGAAAAGTAGGGAAGCTTGCAAATTGGTCAACATAATATTGCACCTAGGTTTTCCTCCTCATCCATGCCCTCAAATGTGCCTTTATACCATCCTCAAGGGGTTGAATTGGTTGAAAAGGGAAGTTTGGGAACGATCCCAACTGAAAACTCCGTCTGAAAATGTGGAATATTTATTTTTTCATATTTTTTTAGGGCATCGATGGGTTGCAAAATAGAAAGGCATGAACATCCATGGTTTGCACATGGGTGATCCATGGATGGAAACAAAAATTTTGGTTTTTAGATGAGTTTGATGAAGGAGGATGGGATTTAAGTTTTCAAGCTAGTGAAAATGGCTAGGCCATTTCACAAATGCAATTGATGTGGCAATTTGCGGTATAAAATAGTGGTTCGCCCAATATGGGCTATGTCCACCATATAAATTGACATCCCTTCCTTTCTTATTATCCATCAAATGAAGGGATACAACCTACAACACATCCGCGATAACTTCCTCTTCTTTTTCTCACAGTCTCCTCTCTCAGAATACAACATTCACTATACAATTCCCTCATACACAAAAGAGGGGTTCCTTCTATGGAAAACAAACCCTGACATAACTTCTATTGTCAGATCTATGACTTTATAATGAATGGTCCATATTGACTAGGAAATTACAATATTTTACAAGGCAATTTTCCCAAAAATTTCTCTTTCAGAGAGTTTCCCCCGAACCTCCTCCAAGGGGGGAAATCCCCCTTGACACCCCTATAAATAAATGGGATCCAGACACAACTAAAAAAATATCTTTGAATAAGGAAGATAATCATGCTCCACAACCAACAATCTCCCACTTTGAGATTGATCACAACAACTCCACCGTTGTTGTACATGTTAGACTATGATCCACCTTGGACTTGGAAAATTTCTCATCTTCACCTTTATGCTTGAAGATCAATTGAAACTGAGTAGGAACTCAGTTTCTCCTCGGTTACTACTTTCGTTAACATGGCTGCAGGATTTTGGATAGTATGTATCTTTTCCAACTTCGATTGTCCATCTTTCAAAACAGATTGTATGAAATGGTCCCTGATTTGTATATGTTTAGTAATAGAATGGAAGGTTGAGTTCTTTTCAAGATGAATGGCACTCTGGCTGTCACAATAAAACTTGTTATTCTACTATTGTTTTCCCAATTCCTCCATAAACCTTTGTAACCAATTCAACTCTTTACTAGCCTCTGTAGCAACAATATACTCTACATCCATTGTTGAAAGGGAAACAACCTTTTGCAGTTTCGAAATCCAAGTTACTGTTGTTCCACCTATAGTAAAAAGATACCCCATGGTGCTCCTCTTGCTATATTTATCACCTACCATATATGAATCAACATATCCATGCAGAACAATGTTTGAACCTCCAAAACATAATGCATGAGTATAATTACCTCTCAAATACTAGAAAATCCACTTTACTGCCCCCCAATGTTCTTTTCCTGGATTATTTATATACATGCTCACAACTCCCATTGCATGTGCAATATGTGGTCTTCTGCACACCATCAGATACATCAAGCTGCCAACTTCTGATGAATAAGGGACCCTGGACATGTATTCTATCTACTCATGTGTCTCAAGACACATTTCCTTGGTTAATTTGAAATGGTTGGCCAAAGGTGTACTAATTTATTTTGCATTATGAATTCTAAACCTCTCCAACACCTTCTCTATGTACTCACCCCTAGACAATGTCAATTTGCGATTTTTCCCATCTCTTGTTATTCTCATACCAAGGATTTTCTTTGCAACACCCAAATCCTTCATTGCAAATGAACTGCCTAACTTCGTTTTGAGCACACTTATATCCTTCATGTTAGACCCTGCAAAAAACATCTCATCTACATACAATAGAAATATAATATAGCTTCCATTTTCTAGCCTCTTAAAACAAACACAATGATCAAAATGACATCTACTATAACCTTGTTCTGTCACAAACCTGTCAAATTTTAAATACCACTACCTTAGAGCTTGCATAAGGCCATACAAGCTCTTCTTCAACCTGCATACCAAATTCTCCTTCCCTTTTACCTCATATCCCTGTGGTTGTTGCATATAAATCTCTTCCTCCAAATCCCCATGGAGAAAAGTTGTTTTTACATATAACTCTTCAAGATGAGAATCTTCGACTGCCACGAGACTTAAAATAGTCCTAATTGAACTCATTTTAAAAACAGGAGAAAATAGTTCATAAAAGTATATACCTTTCTTTTGTGCAAACCCCTTTACAACAAATCTGGCCTTGTATCACTTTTTTCCTCCATCTTCTTCCTTCAACCTACAAACCCATCTATTGTGCAATGCTCTTTTTCCTACATGAAACTCAACCAAGTCTCAAGTTTGGTTATTTACCAAGGATTCCATTTCCTCTTTCATGCCTTGCTCCCACTTCTTTATAGTGTCTACTTTCATTACCTCTTCATAACTTACTGGTTCACGAGAATCAGTAAACAATAAATAATGCAGTGAAGGAGAGTATTGTTTAGGGGGTCTACTTAACCTTGTAGATATTCTGAAAACACTTGCAGGAGTTTGAGGTACCTGCTACTCCTATTGTTGTACATTTTGATTTTCTGGTACCTTTGGAATTTCATTTTCTTTAGTTTTATCAACCACTGTGTATTCTTTGTTTTCCTTTTCCTATTTCTTTCCCTGCAAATAATCTTTGTACACGACCTTTTCATTGAATACCACATCTATACTCCTAATGATTTTGTGATTTTCATAATCTCATAAGCGATAACCAAAATCATTAACACCGTATCCAATAAAGGTACACTTCTTGGATTTTGTCTCAAGATTTGTTATGTTTTCTTTATCAATATGGACAAATGCTTCACAATCGAAAGTCTTTAGAAATGAGTAGTTTAGATTTTTACTTTTCCATGCCTCCTCTGGAATGCCACCATCCAAGGAGCTTAAATGCCCTTTTTTATTAAGTAAACAACAACATCTACAACATCTTCCCTAAAGTGTAAGGGAAACCCTACATGCAATCTCATACTCTTTGCACATTCCATGATTGTCCTGTTCATCCTTTATGACACACCATTTTCTTGTGGTGTTACTAGAATAGTATTCTCTCTACAAATCCCATGATTTGAACAATAATTATCAAACTCCTCACTACAATATTCACCTCCATTATCTGATCTGAGACACTTCAACCTTTTTCATATCTCACTCTCAACCAAAGCTTTCCATTTCTTAAAAGTGTCAAAAACATCAGATTTTTGTTGAATGTAATAAACCCAAGTTTTCCTAGTTGCATCATCAATAAAAGTAATAAAATAACGAGAGCCACCAAGAGATGATACCCGAGTTGTTCCCCACACATATGTATGGACAAGCTATAACTTTTCACTCTTCTTTTCCTTTCCGACTCTGAGAAATATGTCTCTTTTTTTTTTTCCATAAACACAGTGTTCACAGAAACCCAAATCAACTTGCTTAAGATATGACAACAAATTCCTTTTGCGGAGTATATGAATCCCATTCTCACTCATGTGTCCAAGCCTATGATTCCACAGTGTTGTATCCACTCTTGTAGAATCTAAAGAGATAGAAGAGTGAACATTACCAGTACATAAATAAAATGTACCTACCTTCTCTCTGTTTTCTATTGCCAATGATCCTTTAGTGACCTTCCATGCCTTTTATGTAAATGTAGATATACAACCTTCATTTCCCAACTTCCTTGTTGAAATTAGATTTCTTCTCAAATCTAGAACATGTCTCACCTCTTTCAACAACCATTGGTTTCTATTTTTTAACTTTATTTGTATCTTACCTAATCCAAAAATTTTGCATGGTTCATCATCACCAAAATAAACATGTTCAAAATCACCTTGAACATAATCTTTAAAATGTTTCCTATAGGTTGTGGCATGAAATGAAACCCCTAAAAATAATACCTAAAAATCAGTAATATTATATAAAGAAAGAATTAAAGCATCATGTAACACATCGCATGCTACATTTTCTTCCTGATTATTCTCCTCCTGTCCACCTCCTTATTTCTTTGGAGATCTGCAATCTTTCTTCATATGTCCTTTCTTCCCACAATACCAACACTCTATCTTTCCTAGTCTAGATTTGAATCTTCCCTTTTACACTTCCCACGTTTCCTTGGCTCTTTCCTCTTTCCCTCTGTCTTCCCCTTTTCTTCATGGTCAATGCATTACCTGATGTCTCACCTACACTTTTCTGTCACATTTCCTCGCTAAGGATAACACCAACAACATCATCAAATTTCAGAGTGTTTGAACCTTAGACATAGTTACTTACAACCATAACCAAGCCGCTTCAACTTTTTGGCAATGAGCACAAGATTAGAAGATCCCTAACCTCATCATCAAATTTCACTCCCACAGAACTTAGATAATTAGTAACCGTATTAAATTCATTTAAATGATCGGCAACAGACCCACCTTCTGACATATTCATATCAAATAATCACTTAATTAGAAATGCCTTGTTGGAGGCCGAGGGTTTTTCATATAGTTTAGCCAATGCCTTCATCAAATCCACCATTTTCTTTTCTTTTGAAATGTTGAAATCCATTGACGCTGCCAGACACAACCATATCATTCCTAGTGCCTTTCTGTAAAGAACCTCTCATTCTTCATTCTTTATACTCATTGGATTTTTTTCTTTTCTGCCCAATGGTAGGAAAATATCCTTTTGATAGAGATAGTCTTCCATTTGCATCTTCCACAACTGGTAGTTTTGGCTATTAAATTTCTTGACCCTAAACTTTCCATCTTCCGCCATTACTCTCACTCGAACCAAGAACCCTCTTTTCTTGTTAGTTACCTTTCACACTGATATTAATGGATGATAGTTAGAAACAAGGATGACAGAGCAATAAAATAAAATAGATGTGGAAATAAAACACATAATATACACAATATAATAGAGAGACAGATATATGTGGTTCACCCAATATGGGCTACGTCCACCAGAGAAATTTCCATTCCTTCCTTTATTATTATCCAACAAATGAAGGGATACAACCTACAACACACATGTTGTAACTTCCTCTTCTTTTGCTCACGGTCTACTCTCCCATAATACGATATTCACGTTCATATAGTAGCCACAATATAATTCCCTCATACATTAAAGAGGGTTTCCTTCTAGGGAAAAAAAACCCTAACATGACTTCTATCGTCAGATTTCCCAAAAATTTCTCTTCGGGGGCACTACCGTCGAACCCCCACCAGGGGAGCTCCAAAATATTGTCTCCCCCCCATAAACATATGTTGGGGGGGAACAAGGATAACCTATTTGCATGGGCAAGCCATCCCATAAAGATGAAGCATGTCTATAGGGATTCAAACCTTGGTATGGAAATATCAAGACCCATATTCAACCATCAAACCAAGACTTTATTAACAAACACAAATAGTATGTTGATACATTTTCCATATATATATATATATATATAATTTTAATATATTTAAATAAATACACCTATGGATTATCCGAATCACATCAAAACATAAGCATGAAAAGGGAAGTCCTTTCAAAATTCAAAGGAATGATATTATACCATAGGGAAGGGAAGAATATTTCATAAGCACAATGAAGGGAAGGACTCTTTGGAAAGATATTAGCCTCAGTGATAGAGATGGGAAAAAATATTTGATTTTTTTTAATAATTCAAGTAATGACCATTAATCACAAAGACTTTATTTGATTCTCAATTTGACCTTTAATTACATGAAGTTTATTTGGTTCTCAATTAGCCCTAGATTTCATATTAACAACAACATTTTCCTTATGGTTTGGGAGGTTTGACTCATTTATCTCTTGACCATATCACATGCACCATCATTATCATGTTGGTTTGGGAGGTTTGACTTATTTGTCCCTTGACCATAGCAAAGGTACCAAGTGAAGGAATTTTTCTTTGCTAACATTATCTGATTTTCTATCTAGTCAAGTTTAACTTTTATTTGCTATTTTAGTGTAGTGCCTTATCTTTTGGTTTTGTGTAGTCATGAATTATGGACCTATCATGAATTGACTTAGCACTGAGCCTTATATTTTGAGACACGATATTTTATCATGATTTGCTATCTATGCTTCTAGTTGCTAATGTGTATGTAAGCATCATCAATTGTTGGGTTATGTGTTATTATCATGATGTGATTATTCCATACTCTGGACTTTATGAATATGATGTGATTATTGGTGTTCTTATTATGTTGTACATGTGCATATATCATGGTGAATAACACATGTATGATCCATTGTGGCATTAGTGGACTATGTTCATGTACATGTGTAATTATAGAAAAGTGTACACATATTTGAAAATCTATATTCTTCATTAGCTTATGGTAGATGCTATGTTTTGGTCATGAATAATTATCTAATTATTCACTAGCTTATGGTAGATGTTATCTTTTGACCATGAAATAATGACATGATTTGATAGCATGCACATGTGGTTGTGATGGCATGCTTTAATACCATGCATATGTTGATTGTGATGACATGCTTTGATAACATGTAGTTTGTACTATTTATATATTGGCCATGAGATGGTGATGAGTTAATATATGTGGTATATGCTAGTTACATTGTGGCCATAGGGTGGTGGTTATTAGATACATGTTATAACTAATGTCTTGTTGTTATAATATGAGTGCGAGCTTAATTAGATAGTCACTCCATGGGCCTAGATGTATAGTTCAATGAAAGATCTTTTAGAGCCCATATCCATGAAATAGAAATATCCATGTAAGAAACATATTATGGGTAGGGGACAATTGACGAATGAGTAGTTATAAGACAAAGAACTAATTACATGTATGAACAAATAATCAAGAGAGTGACAATTGGTGAATAAGTAATTGGTGAATGAGTAATCAAGAGGGGGGTGTTGATTACAAAAAATATCGTGATCAATTATAAATTGTAATAAAGCAAGAGTGGGGAAACTCATGAAGTAAACTACGAGGGAGACAATTGGTGACAAAGTTAACCAAGATGGGGACAACTAGTGATGTAAATTGGAAATTGGAAGAAAATAACAAAAGTGAACCATCTAGAAGAAAAGTAACTAGACGTTCAATTGTAAATGCTTGAACATATGTAGGATTACTTGTGTTGATTAATAAGTGTTTTGTGAATTGTAATGCAAGAGCATGTAGAGTATAGGGATAATTTATGTTTGCATGCTAGTGTATGTGAAGAGTTTACTTGTGATAGCTACACATGTAAAGTCCTCATCTATACAATATTACTAGTAGATTAGTAGGTGCATTTTGAGGGAAAGTTATGCTATTTGAGATTTGAGATTGTGCATTATAAGAAGGGATCAAATAAAAATATTAAATATTAAATAAGAAATGTTAATATTTTGTGAAAATTGAAGTAAGAGATTAATTACGTTAATGAACATTAATTAGGTGCATGTGCATGGGAGTAACTAGACAAGTGGTGAACTAAACGTAAATGAAATATTATTATTCTACTTGAATTGTGTGCCTATGGTGAGGATTTTTATGGAGGAGAAGGAGGTGGTTGGGGGTTCAGATTCTTACTTTTTGGTTTTGTATTGTCAAATATACAATTGAGTTTAGTGTTTTTTGCATGGTTTAGGGGTTTGGAAGAGAAATGAAGTGTTGTTGGAAGTGGGAATGTGTGAGAGTTTTTTGGGGGAACTTATCTAGTATATCCTTGGTGATTGAGGGCTTAAGGGGTCTCAATCTTTGATTGAGGGACTGATTGTGTGGAGATTATTTTGTCCCCCACAATTGCCCATGTTTACACTTTGGATTACAATAGGTACAACTATTGTTGTTGGATTTTGGTATTTATTTGGAAGGTTGCTTCAATCTCCTGTTGCAAATTCTACATTTTATATACATATACTTCATCCTTAAATAGTTATGTATACTAAAATCTCAAGGATTGATTAGAAGAAATTTTCAATTTGAATTATTGATTGTTTCTTGGTGAAGAAATTGTATGGTTAATTAGTTGATAATTATTTAATTATCTAATTTGTGCTAGAACCTTGTTACTAATAATTGGGATGAACTCTCTTCACTTTTTTGTTGAGGTTTAGATTCCTCAAATTCCCACAAATGTCTTGTAAGATTTGTAGTTTGATTTGGTTGTTTTTTAAGTGTGTTGAATACATATTAATACAAAAGGTTTAAATTTTATGAGAGATTCTGAACATATATTGTTTTCTAATTGTTATGCTTAATTGCTTTAGAATTTTTAAGTTAAGAGTTGAAACAATAAGTTCATGATTTGTTGATATTCCTACTATTATATTCTTTCACTCATTCCATTGCTTTAACTGGTATGCATTACATTCTACGCATAAATAGGATACACAAATTTGGTATACTTGTAGTATTAGTTGTTAATTTGAAATACTAGGAACTTGGTTATAAAGAGATTAAGTAATGATACTGTGCAGTATTATTTAAGGGAGTAGGGCACAACATTTGGTATCGAAGTTGTGGATTTAAATTTAAAGGCCCATGGGTCTCTCAAAACCAAGAAATGGAGAAAAATTCTCAAACCCGATATAAAAATAAAAAAGATAACCAAAGGGGATTTAACTACTAAATGAATGAAATTAGTAGTTAATCATACTCAAACATATTCAACCATAGTCAATTATGGTTAATTACAGCTAATAATGTTTAACCATTTTCAACCATCATCACCCATGCATAATTATAGTCAACAATAGTAAACTATATTAATCCATGGTTAACCATGATCATTGACTATGGGTTAGTGGGTTTGGTGGGTGAAGGTATTAGTGGTTAGAAGTTATTGGGATAATGGGTTAGTGGTTAGGCATTTAGCGGATTAATTTTTTTCCCAAGGAAAACCTCACGGGGAAACCTAAGGGATGCTTCCCCACATTTGTGGATGTCATCTCCTGGGCACCTATCAATACAGATCTAGTAAAATGCCCAACAACATTGGTGAAAGTTGGTTGAGCTAACCCCTTGGGCTATATTTAACGGGTTACTATTCAATCATAGTCAAATAATATATTCAATGATGGTCAACTAGGAATTTGTAATCAACCATGGTCAACCAAAATAATAGTTAACTCTCCAATCATAGTCAAATATATTCAATCATCACCAACAAGGAAACCAAAGTCAACCATGCTTAGCCAAAATCATAATCAATTGTGGTCAACTAGTAAATCAATATAGTTACCCAAGTTCAACCAAAAATATTGACCATGATTAGTGGGTTAGGGCTTAAGTAGATTAGGTTGTTAGTGGGCTAGTGGTTTGGGGTTAGGAGGTTACTATATCAAGGGTTAGTGGTGTATTAGTTAGGGGCCCACTCTATATGCTAAAATTCCACATGAAGGTTAGATTAAAATATTTCATTTTAATTCTCATTTCAACAAATCATTAAGGAAAAACACTCAAATATTTAATATGTAAAAAAAAAAAAACATGGTACAAGTTATTTGACAAAATTATAAAGACTTTGAGGAAAATGTGTTTCAACTATCCTTCCATGTACTCCCTAATCTTAATGAATGTATCCCCTTTTCACCCATTATGCCCCAACTCATGCATTATTCTTGAGATTTACTCCTTAATCTTAATGAATGTATCCCCTTTTCACCCATTATGCATTATGCCCCAACTCATGCATTATTCTTGAGATTTACTCCTTAATCTTAATGAATGTATCCCCTTTTCACCCATTATGCCCCAACTCATGCATTATTCTTGAGCTTGAAATCTCTTAGATGAACTAAATTTCAAGGGTACAAAAATAAACCCTACCAAAGGGCTCACAATGATAGTAATCATAAGCTCATAATAGGTCTATCTTCATAAGTTCCAAGAAATATCAAGTAACAAGATTCCTTCATAGGTTTTATGGTGTTATCTTTAGAATTTATGGATTACCCAAGGATTTACATTCCCACCTTAAGGATTTAAGGACGTATGGCTTAGTTGGGATTTATGGTCGTACCTTTAGAATTTATGGATTACCCAAGGATTTACATTCCCACCTTAAGGATTTAAGGACGTATGGTTTAGTTGGGATTTATGGTCGTACCTTTAGGCTTTACAACTCACATGAACTATGACACTCTTGGATAGGATCAAGAATATGGTACTCTAATTAATACCTTATAAAGACATGCATCAACCATCATTCATACAATAAGATCAAGGCTTCACAAGACAAAAAAAAACACGAACCCATAAGAATCTAGGATGATAATCCTCCCAGAACCCCCAATGAAGGAAGTAAATGGGGTATAAAAAGTTTATTTTATGACTCTTCACTACCTTACAAACAATATAGGTAATGAGGGATAAAATTCAACACCTAGGGGATTATTGTCTCTTGATGTTCTATTGTCTCTTGATGTTCCCTCTAGTTGCACCAACATAAGTGAGGTGCACTCTATAGCCCAAGGTGGAAGATATTTTTCATGTATGCCCATAAACCAAAATGAAAAAAATATTGACATCAAACCTATAATGTGAAAAAAACTGACATAAAAAAGATAGTAATGATAAACAAAAAAAAATATACCTAATAGAATAATTTTTAAAATGGACCTAAATAAATAAATAAACAAAAATAAAGTAACATAGATCCATATTAATCTTGAATCTTTTAGATTCCAAGAGGGTTGCACCTAGGTTTATTTTATATCCCACTTGGTGCTTAATAGATCCATAGTCAAGATGGATTTATGCAAGTTATATTATATTTGGGTATATGTTTTTTTTTAATATAACATCACTTTTGAGGGGAAAACATCGCTTTATCATTCATCCGCATTCCATTTAATCTTGGAATCTCTCACAAGATCGTTGGGGTTCACTTAGTAAACCTATGTCATAAAACCTTCATTAATCATGGTATATTAAAGAACCCCACCTATGTCATAAAACCTTCATTAATCATGGTATATTAAAGAACCCCCTAATTCATTTTCTATTTCTGAAAACTCATTTGTTGAATGTCCTCTTGATGCACCTCTCCAATTGAAAAATAAAATAAAATATTTTCCCTAGATATCCTAGGTATCCAATTTTTCATGACATTTTCCATACCTGTTTTTATTTATACCCTAGTATATTTTTTCCCCTTGAAATAAATATCTCGGTGAAATATACTAGACACTTCCCCTCATTCCGAGGAAGGTATCCAGGGTAAACCTGGTTCTTTAGGACTCAAGTATAATGTGACAATATACTCAATAAGAGATTAACATGTCATTTGTAGGAATTGGTCCTAGAACTCCGCCTCTCAACCACCCGGGCTAGACCCAATTGATTATACCCTAGTATGTTGGTCGTGATATATTATCCAATTTTATCCTACTAATTTTAATCATGCTTCCTCCTTCCTCTTCCTTAGAAAACAATTGCCATTTTTCTTGCTCAATTTGTGCTTAGACTTGCCCAGGATTCTATTGAAGTTTGGACAACATCGGGAAAACATTCTTCTAGATCAATAATTAATAATTATTAAATAATATATATAATAAGTAATAATAATAATAAATAGTTATTTAATAACATGGTTTCAGAGGATTGGGATAACTCCCTCAGAGGATGGCCCATGATCCTGAAAGAAACTTGCTTCTTCTTTTAGCTGTGTGAATTCTCTCATAGTTGTGATATGTGCACCAAAAAAATACAAAAGCCCTAAAAGATTCAAACCAGGAGCATAGCTGGTACAAGATGAGGAGGAGAAAAATGAAATTATTCTAGGTCCGAGGATCATTTCTTCGAGCTTGAATTCTATTCTTCAACTTGGGTTCCTGGCCCCGTCATAGTATGATAAGGTTTCATAATTTTCTGCTCGGATTTTTTGATCCTACCCTACATCTCCTAAGTGTGTAGTCGATTAGGGCGAAGATAGTGCTCATACGATTGGTGATATCATTGATCTTTCTTTCAATTCGATGAAGCTTAGAGAGAGTATCGGGTTCTAAATAAGAGTTTCTCATTCTTCTACTTCCACTCATGATTGAATTCTCCAGAATAATAGAATGGACAACGAGAGAGGTTGTGCAGAGGAAATACAGACAATGACGAATTTGGCTAGATTTCTGCCAATCAGTAGGCATGTTACCGTGACGAAACTAATCCCGAAAGGAAAAATTTAGAGTAGATGGAGTGATAGGAGACACATTCGTATATTTTATGTAGGAATGGGATGAGTCGCTCGTTTTTGACCAGAAGATTAAACTTCATGGAATGAAACGATTGATGTTGCTATTTTTTTTGTATTTGTGAAGATTCCCCCCTCCACTGATCCATGATACTATCGATTGAGATAGCCGTGAAGTTGAATCATAAAATCATAATTATGGTATCAATATTTGTTTCCATGTGGGTTAACATTAATGTTTGTTTTTTTAAGAGTAGTTCACATGATGTATTACAACCGAAACAATGTTTGAGAGATTGACAATGCTTTCACATCCTCTTCGGATGGGTAAATTCAAATTAAATCTGTACTGAGATTGAGAGAAAGTAATCAGGGTTGGGGAGAGTTAGTGTATCAGTGTTGATACGACGTTGGAATGCAACCACTGCTTTGGTTTGAAGCGACTGCATTGTTTGGAAAACATTGACAGTCCCAAGGTTGGTTGAATTAGCTCTATAAACAATCTGAATGGTTCATGTATTAGCCAATGATTTGAATGACCTTGGATTTGATGGGATAACTAATGATTGTTCTAAAAATATATTGTGAACTCGTTAGCTAAACACAAATAAGCCTGAAATTATGGTTTTGGGGACCACTGTTCTACCACAAGTAAATTTTTCTATGGAAGGCCCTTCATTCCATTTTGTCTGTTGGCGGGGTTCGAACGGGCAATGTCCATCGATTCTCTATTTAAAACATATCACTTTGTCTATGAACACCTTCTCATTCTTACTCAGTCAAAGATACTTCTCCATCATGTATTACAATTCCTTCATTTGTGCATCCAAGAAAAATTAAGAGTGAAAGAGACATATACCTTCCGACCCAGCTTTTGGTTTCACCTGTTGGGAGTGATTTCTCACGGAAAGTCTGCCAAGAAATTCACCATGAAATAGGGAATTATGGGAGCCGTGAGCTCGGAGGATTGTTGAAAAGAATGGTGGTCACATATACAAATTCGTTTTGAAAAAACAATTGAGAGGGGTTGTGAAAAAAATATTTATTTATTTATTTTGCTAGGCATCACCGTTGTAAGGAGTAATGTCAATGTGGACAATGTGGAGGTGGATATTAATGAACCCATTGTTTCAAAATCCCATGAACATTGGTTGGTGTGAATGAGGCTATGGTCGTAGTATTTCCTACGCCATGTGAGGTGGCTAGGTGTGAATAATACTACTAGGAAGAGGAGAAACATCACATCATAGTCATGGAGACTATGGCAATGGTTGTGTACCACTAGACAACATGCTAGTAGTTGTGTGCTACTAGTGGATTGCTACATAGTCATGAGACTATGGCAGTGGTTGTGTACCACTAGATAGTAGTTGTGTACTAATATGACATGGAAACAATTGTGTATTGTTGGAGGACATTGCAGTGGTTGTATGATACTAGTTGATTGCAGAGTAGTCAGTGGAGTACTAGACGAAGGAACCAAGACAATGGTTTCACGAGGAAACCTTGATATGTCTTGGGGGACATTGGTTCCATGAGGGAACCTTGATGTTTCCTAGATATGTTTGAGGCAGGGATCAAGAGGCAGTACACCATTCCTCACAACCCTCAATAGAATGGGGTTGCCGAGAGGAAGAACAGATCTATCGTTGAGGAAGTCAAGGCGATTATTCATGATTAGCATTTACCTATGTTTCTGTGCATAGAGGCACCCATGATTGCAGTGTATGTTCATAACATAAGTCCTCATAATACTTTTACGAACATGACTTCCGAGGAGGAATTCACCATAGTGAAACATGGGGTTGGACACTTCAGGATATTTGGGTGTCCATTATACATTCATGTACCCAAGGAAAAAACAACCAAGATAGAACCTTCAGGCAGAAAGGGTACATTTGTGGGGTACAATGAGTCTTTGAAGGCATATCGCATCTACATACCTGTTCATAGACATATTGAGTGAGAGACATGAAGATATGGTACCTTCCGAGAGAGCAAGAGACCTTGAAGATATATTTGGGTTATGTCGCAACTATGAGCCACATCATTGATTATGAGCCTTCTTGTTATGATCAGGAGGCATCTAGTTAGCCGGTATGGAGAGATTCCATGATGCAGGAGTATCATTCCATCATGAAGAATGATGTGTGGGATATTGTTCCAAGACATGAGGGGAAGTCTGTAGTGACTTCGAAGTGGATCTATAATGATTACACACGCTCCCTCCACAACCCGCAGGTAGGAAGGTCCACGTCAACACATGATCTTTCCCTTCTCCACTGGCCCGAAGAGCTTCTGAATGACTCTTCTATTTCCCTTTCGGGAAACCTACACCCACAATCAACTTCAAAAATTCCCCCTTTTACTTCGAGAAATCGGACTTCGCACTTTCACGAATCCGTTGGTCACACACTTGTCTCTCAGATCTCCAAAACCTGAAAACAGTCAACGCTGACCCTTCCTCTTCCTCTTTCAGACTTTTCCCTATCGCGATTTCGACGGTTGCGGTGTCCAACAACTTGTTCCCGCGATTCCTGAAAACCGATGTTCCGAAATTTCGACATGCTCACAAGGTTGACTTTTCAATGCCCCTTTACTCCATCGAGACTTCGGACTTCACGATATCGCGAATCCTAATGCAAAGAATTCATAACTTCACTCCCTGAAACTCTGAAATGATCGAAGGAGGTTGACTTGGTGTCAATAGTGTGCCACCTTTCCACTCGCTGACTCCTCTATGGCCCACACAAATCCTTTTAGATTTTCGGGACTTCGCGATTCCCGTTGCAAAGTTTACGGGACTTCACCCTACGAAAACCCAATATAGAACCCCCGTGTAAATCAAACGAACCTTATGGCTTGGACCTACGGTCCTACTCCTCATGAGCTTAGAACCTTTCGGGAATACTCGCCGTATCTCCCCTACTCCTCTGTGAGATCTGACAACTCACGGGACTTCGCAAATTCTCCACAGAGAATTTCGACTGCCCGTCTTTTTCCTCCGAGAACCTCCTATGGTCCGACGTTGTTACGCTTTCCTTCAACCACTTCGAAGGCTCAAATCCTTATGAACTTCCCAACTCTGAGTCTTTCAGAAAACCTCTTGCACGCACTCCTTGCGGCAGACTTTCAAGCACTTCCAAGCGTTGAAATCCTTCGACTCTGCGCACACCTGCAACAACAATCTCTCAATACTTTACGCAGGTCCACAACCTTGAGACGTCACTCAGCCTGCGCACTCCTTGCACGGCTCCTGTGCCCACTACACTTATGTGGAAATGAGAACAAAATCTATTTCTCCTGAGCTTTCAGAGACAAACCCCTGAATACCTTGTCGACGCACTCCTTGCGGACATTTCAACTGCACTCCTTGCAGGAACTCTTGCTTAGATAGAGAAACAATTGAAACTCATTACTCTCCTCTTTCCTCTCAGACTTCAAACATTCAACAAGAAATCATTCATACATATCATAAAATAAATTGCATGACAGAAAGAGCCAAAACATTCATGAGCATAACATTCAAAGATGCATACACAGAGAATATATGAACACCATGAGTCTGAATCACAACTTTCTTGTATTAATTCAAAACTTCTATACATGGAGTCTGCTACACATCTCTCTGCTTCCTCTCTATGCTCTTCACACTAATGTTACAATACACAATGAGGGTGTCTATATCATGTTTCCCTCTTGCGCTCTAAAACTGTCTAATCTAACATTCAATTCTATCTACTTGCATTAACCACCATAAATGCCTTCTATCTACTAAGGACGAGAGCGAATCGCTCAAGGTCCATTTACATTATACAAGTGCGCCTCCACTTTATGTTTCATTAATGGTTCAATATATTTCAAAATTTGTGTTGGGTTCTTTTCCAGCTGTCTGTTGTCTCCGCGCTGGCCTGCTTGAGATGCTCCTGCATCATATAAGATCAAACACATAGCTAACCAGAGCATCGATAAGCACAAAGAGAGATTTGCTGCTAGAGGATTCCCTTAGGTGGAGGGAATAGATTATGAGGAGACAGTTTCTCCTGTTGCTTGATACACTTCTATCCGGATGATTATTACCCCTACAACATCCATGGGTTGGAGACTGTTATAGTAAAATTCCCCTGCGGATAGATGAATATCCTCTTGGATTCTAGACCCAAACTACCAAGATAGAAAGATGCAAATGGACACTAACATACCTTTAAACGTAGTTAATCTAATTAAAATAAAGAGAGGAACAAAGTATAATGTACCTTGTTCCAAATCTTTGTCCTTTCTTAATCTAGGTTGAAATTGATCTCCAATCTCCTTATCATGACATGATATCTGCAATTCAATGGACAACAAAGAAAACAAAGACTTCCTACTCTATCAATATTAGTTTAAACCAAATTCATCCATGATAGACAAGTATATGCAATAATATACAAACTTGAAGGAAATAGGTCAAGCATATATTAATGAGAACATTAAAAAGATACTTGCAATCTATAGATGCAGTTGTGGCAACCTCTCCAAGTCCTCCTTGTCCAACCCCTTGCTCGAAAGATCCACAATCAGAATGACAATACTTTTGCTGATTATATCCCCCCTTTTCACCATGAGAATACCTCCTTATATAGGATTTGAGAGGCTCAACCACCTTGGTTATTTTTGGGATAGGTTGAGGATATAACTCCATCAGTTGTGGCATCTCCCTTAGATGAAGCCTAAAGTTTGGATTCAAGCCAAACCAACTTGAATCATTTCTAGCTATCCTTAGAGAAAGGGGGGATTTCTTTACATGATTCTCTCAACCAATTGACGCTCCCTCAAAATGGGAAACACAACGCTGAAACGCTCCCTGCTAGATGGACACAGAGCACTAGGGCTCCCTGCATATGAGCAGGGGAGCATTGATTCTCCAAAAATTCATTAAGATGACCACTTCTCAAGGAAAAACATTTTATTTAGCTTGTCAAATGATGTGGTTTATCCTTCCAACATGTTCTACAAGATTTATCAAGCATTTCCATGGTGTCATTCGCAATGCGACATAAGCAGAACGAACAATGTGACATTTACGACACTTATGAAAAAAGTGCGACACTTGCGACAGTGAGAATATGGCATTATCGAAGTGAGGAATTTTGATGTGTAACATATTTCCCCCCAAAGTGTGAAGTCAGAAGATGAAAACTGATGACTGAAACACTTTGTAGATTTTTCGAAGCAAGGGTATGGAGTCAGAGAACCTGGTAGAAGCTGCAAACAACCATCAATTTTTTTATTATCATGTGTTTCAAACCCAAGGTAGGCATACCTATGATTGGGTAACAAAGAACTTAAGGTATGTCCGACAATAAATACATTGCGGATCCATGATGATATTGACTAAGGGTATAGCCACCAAATATACAATGTGGATCTATACCTCCATGACATGCACTGATCGTAGCCACGAGAAATACACGATGGAGCTAAGAGATGGTAAAACATAGCCACAGACCAATACAATGTGGATCTATGTGACAACATGTTCAAATGATCCCCTTCGCATCCTGGGAAAATAAGATAACATAGTAAATTCTCAACCCAGGGTCTTCTTCCCAATACCGATGTGGTACGAATCTAGCCATGTGAATAGATGTTTTGATGTTGAACATGATATAAACCACTTGATTACCGATCATTGATGTAAATCGTTAACAAGTGCGAGAGAAATCACCAATGATGTCAATGACTCCCAAGGTACCCTAGTACAATCCAACGAATGTGAATAACATTCGTGGAATCACCCGATCAAAGGTCAATTATGTAAACCTACTTTTAGAGGTGAGGAGGTTTGCCAATGAGGCATGTAGGTCTCAAGGTACTATCTGGTTTTTAAGTATTATTCCCAGATGATGTGTTGAAGTCGATAGGAAAAGACTTATTGAAGGAGGGCCTTGATGTATCCTCCATCATCGACATGAAACTGACATAGGAAAGTGATGTAATATCGTGAATCAAATGAGTATGGACTGACACAGGTATTGAAACTAGAAATTTGTGATGGTTGAATCTCGAGACAGATACTTCCCTTAAAAACTGAGGCACAACATGAGACTTGGAAGAATAAACGTAACATGGAACAAACATAATGTAGTGGGCATTGTGACATTCATTGAATGACCCAAAGGAGTGGAATGACTCATAGGATTGGTTCAGTGCAGAGGTTTAGCGGATTATCCAAGTGTTCAAAATGCAGAAAAAACAAGTGTCGTGTTCAAGGGAGAATGCAAGAGTTATTTGTAACAATTCTCAAAGACAACTTGACCTACTTCCTTCCATTCTCCCCCCATCCATATAGACGAGTACCTCTTTTTATTTTAACGATATCAAGGAGGATAACACATGCTCGATATAACTCACCTTCGGTAAGTTCCTTTTCCTTTGTTTAATGAACTGGAAGAAGTAAGGGTTTGTTTCCCATACAGGCCATTCAATGTGTAGTTTAGTGAGTCTAGAGAAGGAAAAATCGATGGTTTTTCATGTTTAGAGAGTTTGAAAGGAACTTAAAGGCAACTCCACGGTTGTCCTTTTCCATAATCTTAGTCTCCGAAGTCCGAAAAAGAGATAAACTGCTACTCCGAAGACGCCCTTTCGAGACCTTTTAACGAGCATGAAAGGAAGCAAGATCATTCAATGATATTTTCATATTTAGAGAGTCTGAAAAGAGATTAAATATGACTCCAAGGGTTTCCTTTTTCGTATAACCTTTACGAGTCCAAAAAAGTGATAAAAGTCTACTCGGTCACATTCTCATGTTTTCCGAGCAAGAGAAAGAACAAAGATTATGCTCGTCAGTGTCACAAGGTTGTTGAAAAGATGTTGCTTGAAATCCTATAAATATAGACAGTTCTAGGCCCAAAGCATTAGTAACTTCTCGAAAAATATTAAAAACCCAAAAATGACTTTATATTAAGGAGAAATAGCAGAAAATAAACCTATCAAATAGTGAAATAGGTCAAAAAATTCATTTACCATTTGTTTTTTACCAAACTCCTCCACATTTGGAATTTTCCACCTTTGGAAGGTGTTTTTTGGGCTGCGAGTATGGGAGTTGTGATTGATCATTTCTAGTTCTGCTCAGACTAGGTTGGTCATCTTTCTTTTCTCATCATTTTTTATGGTTTTATTCTGTGTTTTAACTTATGTTTTGAGCATTATGAGCTCCTTAGGAAGCCCTAAGCGCCGAACTAGATTGACGCTCCCTCAAAGCGCTGAGGGAATCACCTATTGATATTTCAACGCCCTGGTGCACATGCTTAGGGAGCGCTAGTGCTATACCTGCATATTTGAGGGAGCACTAGGTGCAAAATTCAAACATCTTTTGTCTTTGGGGATAAAAAGAGTATGTTTTCTTCCATAAAACTTTGACTAAAGATGTTTAAATGTTTGTATTTGCAGATTTCACTGGTCATTTATCCATGATAGAGTGGAAAGGGCGGGAACATGAATTCGATGAAATTGTCTTGAGTACTCAAGTATTTCAAGCTCCAAAACATGAGGAAGGAAGTATTATTACTTGAGTACTTGATCAGTTTATGGGATGATGTTGAACAAGCATTTTGCATTGGACCACACACACTCAAGATTGAGCTAGATGATGTATATTTTCTAACATGGCTCTCAAAGAGAGGGGCTCCTATCCTCTTGTCCGAACACTGGACAACTGCTCAACCAAATGAGGCGTATGTTGTTGAGCATTGTATATCGGGATCGCGATTGGTAGGTGGTCAAATCGTGATAAAAGATGTAAGGGACTTGGCACTTTGGTCGATTCTATTCACCATCACCAAATTGAAAGGTAGTACTAGTGCTCATTTGGCCTAAAAAATCACATATGTCATACGCTTTACAGTGTTTAGAGCCCAGGTTGTTTAATTTGAGTGCAGGGTTCCTTCAAAATGTCAAGGAACAAATATCGAAGTGTCGGACGGGAAGACAAAATCAATTTGGGTATGGTTATTTTCTAGTTTCATTCTTCTTAGAGCGAGTTCCTCGGATGCAACCACATGTTGCATTGATAGCGTGCCCTGCGACATAGCCTCGTATGGAGAGGCAAACAAGTCTATCCCTTAGATTGGGGAATGAGCCTTCAACATTCATATTTGCAGCTGACTTCTTCGCATGGTGGAGAAGACAACTAGTCGTTATCGAAGACTTCCCTTATGCTGGAGTGAAATTCCGAGGTAGTGCATATTTGGTGCTCCTCGAGGGCATCTAGTGGGATGTGTCAGGTAGGAAACTAAACCTTGCCATGCATTTTTGTTTTGTATTTTCTATTCTTTTTTATTTGTACAATGAGGGATCTAAGAATATTTTATTTCATCATGCAAACAGAGGCACATCATGTCTGACGGAGATGCTGACAATGGGGCGTTGTGGATATGCATAGGTATCGGTTGAGCATGGGGTTGCGTTGGGAGGACTTCAAGAGGTAGAGAGAAAACTCCAAGGTTTGACCATGGGCGTCTCGCATATTAGGAGGTGAGACACACCTCTCCATTTGTAGAGACACACAGTTGGGGTTCCTGAGAGTCTTAACCATTTTCTTCGTCGGGTGGCCCATGCAGTAGTGTGCTTCACAGAGGAAAATGTGATACAGGAGGATGATTAGGATCCTTGATCGATTTTGTAGTCTTTTATGATGATGTTATGGGCATAAAGACCCAAACTTTTTGCTCTATTATGTACATTTTGACGATGCATTTTAAACAAACTTTTTCTATTATGCATCTATATACATATACGAGTTTTGTGGTGCCTATCGATGTTTCATTTTATCTTATGTGATATTTTTGTATATATATGATTCATTTTTTTTTTGTTTTTCAAAAATGTTTTATCTATGCACAAGATACTGATCCAATATGTATGTAGCTAACGAATTCGACGTTGTATTGAGTTCTCTCAGTATGTGCATGTATTGAAGAAATTCAAACGATCTTTAGAAACAACAAACTCTTAGGTGGAGACGAGGTAATACTGGGTTGCGAACGACGTAATCTCGTTTAAGATGAAAGACCATGAGTTGAGAGTCTAGGTTAATAATAAAATGAGTTATACGTAGAGAGGAAGATTTAGTTAAGAGTCCGATGACGTCATGCTATTCTGCCATGTTATTGGTTGCCAATCTGTGGAAAATTCCTCCTGAACTCACAAACTCACTAGAGTGGTAGATGACCCAAGTTGCAATTCCCTGGGTATGACGACTAATGCCATCCGCAAACCCAACAAAGATGTGAAAGGGAGATGTCATCTGCGCATACAATCATAAGAAAAAGTATAAGAAGCTAAGACATAACTCGTTCACGCAAGAGAAAAGACACACCAAATAAAAAGTATATAGTACACTAATTACAAAGCACACATGCCAGATGTTCTATGCATAGTACTTCTTAAGGTAAAGCCTATTTCGGGGTTCACTGAGTGATATTCCATCATAGTCAACCAACTCGTAGGCACCTCTATGAAGTACACATTTTATGATATAAGGTCCATGCCACAGAGGTTCTAACTTTCCTGTCCCCAACTTATTGTGAGCTTGATCATAAACTAGGACCAATTCTCCTACAAAATCATGAGGTTGAACAGATTATTGACTTTTCATTCATTTTTGATACGTCTCGTTAACCAAAGTGGAATCACGATGTTTTTCTTCCAACTTAGTTAAATACATAAATCGTTCCTCTTCAACAGAGGTGTGAGGAAAAATGTCCATGGTGAGTTTCAACGAAGGGATCTCACACTCGATTGGTAGCACCGCTTCTATACCATATATCGACTGTAATGGAGTGAATCGAGTTGTAGTTATCACCGAAGTGCGATAGGCCCAAAGTGCAGAGAAAAGTTGTAAGTACCAATAGGTTTTATTCGTCCCCACCATGCTTTGGAGCATGGTTTTTAGGATTTTGTTGATAGCTTCAACTTGTTCGTTTGCTTGAGGATAGTAGGGGGATGAGTTTTCATGGAGAAAACCGAACTTGATGTGCAACTCACTAATCATCTGGTTCTGTAAGTGTGACCCATGATTGATGCCAATATATTGCGGGACATCGAAGCGAGTGACGATGTGGTTAAAAAAAAAGAGTGCTTCAGTACGACCATCATTAAGAAATGTAGGCATAGCCTCAACCCATTTAGTGAAATAATCGACATAAACAATGATATAACTGTGCCCCCCCTGGCTGAGGTAGGCTTACATTACATAAAATCGATGCCCCATTTTACAAAGGGGTCGACGACAACAATGGAAGGCAGCGGAGCAGGTTGGGTATGTGATTTTTTCTGAAATATTTGACAAGGTGGGAATCGTTTAACGACCTCAATACAATATTTGAAGATATAAGGCCAAAAATAACCGACACGTAATATTTTCTAGGCTGTAGCCATCCCAGAAACATGACCGCCACAAGCTCCAAGGTGGAAGTCATTTAAAAATCATTCAGAATCATCATGGATTAAGCAACGTCGTAGGAAAATATCAATACCATGGCGGTACAAAGTGTCGCTGGTGATAAGGTAGCGTTTAGAATGATGGCAGATACGTCGATGTTTGTCACGTGAAATGTCTGGCTAGAAACATTGGGTCTGGAGATAGAGAAGAATATCCACATACCAAGGGTCAGAAGTGATAATGAGGAACATGGATTTGTTAGGAAGAGAATCACTAGGCTCAGTATCCTCATCAATATAGGGAAGATCACAGATCAATTCCGCAGAAACCAACGATTTTTTAGCTTTTGATTTGACAAACTCGAGATCGAATTCTTGGAGAATAACGATCCATTTGGAATATTTCCCCACAAGGACTTGATGAGTTAAGATATGGTACATGGGGTCGAGTTCGTGATGACGTAGTATGTAACAAGATGTATGGAGAAATCTCTGGACAACAATAAATGTAGCAAGAGCCAATTTTTCAACATGTGAATATCAAAGCTCGAGACCGGATGGACTCTTACTCAGATAGTAGATCACATGTTCGTCACCGTTAGGATCCTCTTGAACTAACACCATAGAAATAATGGTAGTAGAGGTAGTCATATAAAGGATATAGTCGTGTGCATAATCTGGTGGGTGCAAGAGAGGAGTGTGTGTTAAGGCATGCTTAAGGGAATCAAAATACTGTCGAGAAGTGTCATCCCAGATGAAATGAGTGTCTTTCTACAACAATCTCATAAATCCTTTAGTGAGTTCAACGTAATTACATATGAAATGGTGAAGACAGTTTGCTTTCCCTTGAAAACTTTGTAGTTGGGTCAAATTGTTGGGAGGGGGTAACACGAGAATAAATTTTACTTTTAAGGGATCCACCCTATTCCCATATTTGGATATGATGAATCAGAGAAGTCGGCCTGATTCAACAATGAAGATGCATTTGTGAGGGTTTAAATGGATGTGGTAAGATCGACATCGAATAAACATGGCTCGTAAGTGACCAATATGGTCTCGTTGATGATATGAATGAGCGGGTAAGTCATCGAGGTAGGGTTACACAATGTGTTTGATGTCGTGGAAAGTGTACAACATGGCCCGCTGAAAGGTAGCTCCAACGTTTTTAAGACCAAAAGGTAGTTTCCTATAAGAAAAAATCCCCCAAGGATAGATGAAGGTTGTTTTATGTTGACCAATCGGTAAAATATCAATCTGGTTATACCCTGAGAAACCATCCATAAAAAAAAAATGGCGCTGCCAACGCAATTATCGATAATTTGGTCGATGAAATGTGTAGGGTAATTTTCTTTGGTACAAGATTTATTAAGATCCCTATAATTGACACAAACATGAATGGTCCATTGTTTATTAGCGACCAAAACGATGTTAGAAACCCATTCTGTCAAGGGGACATGATAAATAAAACTGGACTTCAACAATTTTTCGACTTCTATCTTTATAGCCACAATTTTCTTAGGATGAACCGGGTGAAGTTTTTCTTGTATAGGTTTAACGCCCGGGTAAGTTTTTATCTCATGCACAATGATCGATGGATCGATCCATGGCATTTCTTCGTAACTCCAAGTGAATATGTCGTGAAATTATTTGAACAAAGTGGTATAATATTCCACTTTCTCAACAGAACAATTGGCACTGAGATGAAAATTTTCCACAATAACTTCTTTGATCAAGATGTCTATAGAAATCGTAGAAGAGATGTTGCCCAAATTCCCCTCGGAAATGGTGTCCTGGGTAAGTATGGGAGATTGGGGAGAATCGAAAACACCATCAGGAAAGATAGAGTGTATATATTTCTCAATTTCATCCAAACTAGGAAGAAACGATGAACGATGATGGTTATCATCCCAAGGTACCTCTTCGATACTAAGAATTTACATAATGGATTCATTTGATGGAAAAATCTGGAGGCTGTAATCGAAAGTAGAGGATAGGGAATCCAACCAAGATGGTAACGAGTAAGTGGTGGGTGCCAACAAATGTTGATCATCCGGTGAGGGAGAGGCGGATTGGATGGCATCATATGAAGCCTCGGCAGGACTAAGTGGCATAGTGTCACCTAGTGCATCAAACTCTAAAGGAATAGGCACAACCCAGGGATCAAATGATTCATAGGATTGATATGTCACAGTTGAGATCATATTGATCATGGAAATATGTTGCGAGGTGGGAGGAAGCAGTGTAGGAAAGGTACCCATAAGTGAAGAGTCTTTTAGAAGACCTACTCCTACACTTTTTTAAGTGATCTTAGAACTCCCAAAAAAGGAATGTTGCTGGTTGTGGGAGTGTGAGCGTCGGGGGTACAAAAATCTAACTGATCGATAGTGACAATTTTACCTTGATAGGGGAATTGTACACATTGAAACATCGATGAAGCAACGGAAATCATGGCATACAACCAACTTCTTCCTAACAACAAGTTGTAATCGAGGGGAGCATCGACTACCTCCACATTGACATAGACAATATTTCCTCCCAATTGAACAACTAAGGACCGCAAGAGTCCATGAGGATGAAAACCTCGCCCATTGAATGCTCGTAACATTGTAGGGGATTGATTAAGTGCAGGTGATTTCAACCCTTTCCAACAATATAACAACATGACACATGTAGAGGTTCCCTCATCCAATATCTTGCAATGAATATGTTGGTTATGGACAACAACATCAATATGAAAAGCAATCTGGTGAGAGAGTCTTGACTTGAAATTATCAAGGTTAAACGTGATGTTATTAGACGACTCAGGATCGATCGCTCCAATGGTAGCCAAGAGTGTTCTACGTTGACTCGGGGAATGTTGTAGAACTTTGAGAGCAGACATAGCACACAGTGCTTGAGCGAAATCTTCAACGATATTGTAGTTTTGGGCGACACATGAACGAGGATTAAAAGTTGATTTTTGAATAGTTCTCTTGGGAGGGCGTATTTAGAGTCGAAAGTAGGTTTCTCAATCTGAAGTGGCCCATATTGAGGAGTAACAGTGGTGGAAGGTGGATCTAATGTAGTACCGTTAGTGACCTTCTCTTTTTTAGGTTTAGCCGGCGTGTCATACGTTGTAGTATGAGTGGTTAAATCAATCCCATTAAACATATAAATATGGGCACTCAATGAAGCTTACTCACTAGGAGGGTGATTGGGATTGCCCCCTGCCGAAGGAGCAGGGGCTTGCGCAACCATGTACTACTACTGAGGAAAAGGTTGTGTCAACACAGCGGGTTAGGAATTGTTAGGATATTTAGACAATTAGGAGTTAGTTAAGATCTACTTGGTCTAATATGTCATTAGGTGAAAGTTTTTTTCTTAGTGTGTTTCTTTAGTATGCATTAGTATGCATTTGTAGTTAGGAAATTCGACGGTCACGATATGTTCCCGACGTAGAGTGATCTGACGGTTCATACTCTCCTTGATATTAACGACCATTGATCCATGGCTTAACACCCGATTGGTCCATGATCTCTATTTAAAGAGCATGGAGGGTCATTTTCCGATGATCGATTGTGAGAAACTCTCTTGTAAAATCTCTCTGTAATCTTTTTCTTTGCATTAATAAACTACTCCAAGTGGTCATGTTGGTTGGGGCCGTGGATGTTTCCCCATAGGGGTTTTACCATGTGAAAACATCGGTGTGTTGATCTTTGATTTGGTTATGTGAGTGGTTACTGAAGGTGTTCGTCCTCTTTTGGAATAACTGTGTTGTCGAACATGGTATCAGAGCCTGTTTGAAGACCCGCTCTTGTTGAAGATCGAGATCGTGAAGCCGGTTGCCTCATCTCCACTTTTTGTCATTTTCGTACATTTCTGAGATGAGAGGATTGTTCCATTGCGTCTGGAACACTCGTTTCATTTAGGAACACTTTTCATTTCACTCGAAAAGGTTTCCATTTTCCCAAGATATGACCATTACATTTAGATCCGGAGGTATAAAGCCTGAATACACATTTTTTTAAATTTTTGCAAAGTTTTATTTTGATTTTATTTCGGTTTGTATTTTTTATTTCCAGGTTGCTACTCTTTTAGATCTGCGTATTCTCTTTGCGCCACGCCCTATGCGATCTTGGAAAATCAGAAACATATAGGAAAAGGTGCATCTTCTGGGTAAGCTAACCGAGATCTAACCCTTGTTGTCATCGAGAAGCGGAATTTTTTTCTTTTGTGAAAATAGTCTTTTTTTAGCACGCTCTCCAAGGCCATTTTCCAAAACAACAACAACAAAAACACCCCCAATCCTCCTTCTGAACATTACAATATGTTTTGCTAGACCATTTGGTTAAAACTTGCCTTATTAAGTAAGAGGTCTTGAGTTCAAGTCTCTCTTTTGTTACTTTTTTTGAAAAAGTTCATGCTAAAAATTGTAAAGTGCATTTCACTTCAAGTATAAAAGTGAATCACTATAAGTAGATTTATATTTTATTTTAGAGTTATTTATTTTGCATGCAATTTTTCTGTTATAAGCTAACTTCATTGTAAAAGTGATCCCCACTTCTCTTTATAAAAGTGGGTCACTTCATAAAACAACTTACACTATCATGTGGTTATTTGGTTACCATTTATGCCTTATTTTTAAAAGGGCATAACTCTCACATCAGAGGTCTGTTTTCAGTGTCGTTTTTTTTTAAACCGCATAACTTTTCGAGATCTTTCCATCCATATCATTAGTTTCAGTTTTTAAATCGACATTATCTGCATATTTAATATGGATTCTACAAGTAATGTCTTGCTTACCTGCAACAACTACTTCCAATGGAAATCCCATATGGAAGATTTATTAAGAAGTAAAGGCCTGTACCAAATTACCTTGGGAAAGGAAACAATACACACTGATGATGATAATAAATCCAAATGGGATAATAGGAATGACGAAGCACATAGACTAATCAGAATGTCCATCTCTCCTGATTTAAGGTACCACCTTCAAGGAATTGATGACCTCGAAGAAGCTTGGAACACGATTGAATCTGTGTTTGGTGAACTCAATATTATTAGAACACAACAGTTAGAAAATTAAATACTGACCTTGAGTCCAAGTGATTTTTCTTTCCTCGAAGACTATCTATCTAAGTTTAAAACACTCAGAATTTTATGTGAAGAATGTAAGATAAAATTGGAGGAAGAGCATTGCATATATCTTATTCTTTCTAAGCTAAGTAGTGCATATTCTGTGTTTGTATCTACCTTTTATGCCATGAGAGGGGATTTAGGGAAATCTTATGAAAAACCAACTCTTGATTCCTTTTGTGCTTCTTTGATTAGAGAGGAAGATAAGCTTGTATAACTTGGAGTGATCAACACTGCAGGTACCTCAAACAAAGCCTTAGTTGCCCAGCAGAAAGATAAACCCAAGTATCTCAAGAAGCAACATCCTCGCTGCAACAACAAACAACATAAGGGTCCCAAACTCGCTCAGACAACTTCAGCTCCTAATGGTGACAAAGGAGAAAAATATAAAAGTAAGAATACTAATAGACATTGCAACTTTTGTGATAAAGATGGTCATGATGAGTAAAAATGTTTCAAGAAGATGGCAACCTTAGAAGCAACGATGAAGAAGCACAACATCAATATTGATTCTTCTTCTTCTCATGGACATGCACTTTATGCTTCTGGTTTTTCCTTCATGACACCTTCTACTACTACTTCTTCTCCTGATGAGTGGCTTATTGATTCAGGAGCATCTTGTCATATCGCTGAGGATAAAGCCATGTTTTCTGCTCTAAATGAATGTAACACCAAGAAAATATTTGTTGGTGATGATAGATCTCTTAGTGTTGTAGGATCTAGAACAATTTAGGTAGAAAATGGTCATTTCAATGATGTATTATGTGTTCCAAATCTTTTTTGTAACCTTATATCAGTATATCAAATCACTCATTCAGGTGAAGGTAAAACCGTCGAGTTTTCACTTCACCAAGTTGTAATCAAGGATCTAAAATATCCTAAGCATGTTCTTGCAACTGGAATTGTTGATGATATTACCAGGTTGTACAAGTTTGACAACTTTGGGTCATCATCTTTTTCATTAGTTTTTGTTGCTCATAGAGATGACTTAAGCAAACTTTGGCATGAGCGGTTTGGTCATATAAACTATTGCTCATTGCAAGAACTATGTAATCAACATATGGTGAATGGTCTTCCTCTTGTTTCATGCAGAGATGGTGTTTATGTTGGTTGTGTTCTTAACAAACATCATCGGGACAGTTTTGACAAATGTGCCTCTTGGCATGCCTCGGGTCCTTTGCAGCTTGTTCACAGTGATTTGTGTGGTCCACTTTCTTCTCCTTCTTTTTCTGGGTGCAATTATTTCTTAACTTTCATTGATGACTTTTCTAGATGTACTTGGGTTTGCTTCTTAAAACTCAAGAGTGAATTTTTTGACAAGTTTTTGGCCTACAAGGCCCTTGTAGAAAAGTAATTTGGACATCAAATTCAAAGGTTAAGAACAGATAATGGAGGCAAATATGTGAACAATAATTTTACAAGATACTGCACTACATAGGGAATCCAAATGCAACGCACTGTTCCATATACACCACAAAAAAATGGTGTTGTTGAGAGAAAGAACCGCACATTAAAAGAAATGGCTAATTGTATGATCCAATCTAAGGGATTAAGTCTAAAGTATTGGGCGGAAGCCATCAACTGTGCAAATTACATAGTAAATCCCACTCCCACAAAGGCTCTTAAAAATATAACACCGGAAGAAGCTTGGACTAAAATTAAACCAGATGTAAGTCACTTCCATGTATTTGGCAGTATAGCATGGGATCACATTCCTGATGAGAAAAGTAAAGCATTGCAGCCTAAAAGTGAGAAGTGTATATTTGTTGGTTATTCTGAAGATGTCAAAGTTTACAGACTTCTTCAATCACATTGTAATGAAATTATTCTTAGAAGAGATGTTAAATTTGATGAAAATATCTTGGTCTGCGAGCCTAATTCGACGATTGTTCCTTCTTTGGCCTGCAAGCCATCTTCGACGATTGTGCCTTCTTCGGCCTGCAAGCCATATTCGACGTTTGTGCCTTCTTATGATCTAGTTTCTTCTTCAGATGATGACAGTGAGGATGAAAATCCACCTATGCTTTCTCACCCTCCTCCAGATGAGTCCTTTGAACCAACACCAGCTCCACCGCTTCCTAGATGGGTCCATTCAACACAAGAAGCAACTGGTGATCTTGTCGGTGATCCTTCAGATCAACGTTAGACACATTCACAGTTCTAGCGAGCCTCTTCTCTTTTGGCTCAAGTTTTAGAAACTCATGATCCAGAGACATTTGTAGAAGCTTCAGGTCATCCAGATTGGGATACAACAATGCATGAAGAGTATCGTTTGTTTAATGGAAAATGATACTTGGGATCTTGTACCTCTTCCAAAAGGAAGAAAACTTGTTAGATGCAAATGGTTCTACAGAACTAAGTATGCATTAGATGGAAGTGTTGAAAGACACAAGGTTCGGTTAGTTGCCAAAGGATTTTCCCAAGTTGAAGGAATTGACTATAATGAAACCTTTGCCCCTATAGAAAAAATGAATTCCATCCGCCTTGTTCTTCCCCTTGCTGCCTCACATAAATGGGAGGTCCATTAGATGGATGTTAAATCCTCCTTCTTGCATAGAGATTTGCAAGAAGAAATCTACATGGAACAACCTCCTGGCTATGTCCAGATTGACTCTAGCCTTGTTTGTCGCCTCAAGAAATCTCTTTATGGTATCAAGCAAGCTCCTCGAGCTTGGTATGCCAAAATGGATAGCTTTCTTATTGCCACTGGATTCTCTAGATGCCATTTTGATCCTAGTGTCTAAACCAAGAAAGTAGGAAGACATCTCATAATCCTTGTCCTTTATGTTGATGACCTTATCCTTGCTGGTAGTGACTCAAAACTTTTAAACCATGTGAAAACTAGCCTTAAGAATAAATTTGAAATGACAGACTTAGGTTTTTTGCACTATTTCCTTGGCCTCCAAGTTTTGCAAACCAATGAAGGAATTTTTGTTTCCTAGTCTAAGTATGCTTATGACCTTCTTCGTCGCTTTCACATGGAAGATTGTAAACGAACCCCTTCTTCCTTCCATTATGGAGTCAATATTTTTCCCCCCTGTACTTCTCCTGAAGTTGATGCCACCCTGTACTGTCAGTTAGTTGGTAGCCTCTTATACTTGACTCATACCTGTCCTGATATTTCCTTTGATGTTGGTCTTGTTTCCCGATATATGAAAACACCCCATGAAAGCCATTAGAAAGCAACTAAAAGGATACTTTGCTATGTTCGTGGTACAGTTCAGTTCGGGATACATTACAGTTTAGGGGGGACTCCTTTATTGGTTGGTTTCATTGATTTAGATTGGGCCGATGACCTTGATGATCAGAAATCTACTGCAGGTTATGTTTTCAGCCTTGGTTCAGGACCTATCACTTGGGCCTGTAAGAAACAACATGCTATTTCACTTTATTTAGCAGAAGAAGAGTACCGAACGACGGTAAATGCAAGTTAGGAATCCCTGTGGCTTCGACGGATCCTTTCAGAGTTTGGAATCCAGCACCAGCATCCGACCAGCCTTTGGTGTGACAATCAGAGTTCCATCAAGCTTGCTAAAGACCTAGTTCAACATCAGCGTAGCAAACACATCGAGCTACACATGCACTTCATCAGAAAGATAATTCATGATCAATTTATTGAAGTGCTCTTTTTCCCTATAGAATATCAAGTTGTAAACATTTTCAAAAAGTCTCTTACAGAAGCAAAGTTTTCCAAACTTCGATCTATGTTAGGAGTTCAGGAAGTTGTCATTAAGGGGGGATAGGCTCTAATGCCTCCTTCCTTTTCCTATTGTGTCACTATTGTAAATCCTTCAATCCTATCCCAAGTTGTTGTTAAGGGGGGATGTTAGGATATTTAGACACTTAGGAGTTAGTTAATCTACTTGGTCTAATATGTCCTTAGGTAAAAGTGTGTTTCTTAGTGTGTTTCTTTAGTATGCATTAGTATGCATTTGTAGTTAGGAAATTTGACGGTCACGATATGTTCCCGACATAGAGTGATCCGACGGTTCATACCCTCCTCGATCTTAACGACCATTGATCCATGGCTTAACACCTGATTGGTCCATGATATCTATTTAAAGAGCATGGAGGGTCATTTGTCGATGATCGAATGTGAGAAACTCTCTTGTAAAATCTCTCTGTAATCTTTTTCTTTGCATTAATAAACTGCTCCAAGTGGCCGCGTTGGCTGGGGCCGTGGATGTTTTCTCGTAGGGGTTTTACCATGTGAAAACATCGGTGTGTTGATATTTTATCTGGTTATGTGAGTGGTTACTGAAGGTGTTCATCCTTTGTTGGAATACCTGTGTTGTCGAACATGAATTCCATTTTAAAAAAAATTCAACTTCGTCGCGATGAGGATAGTCTCGTGTGTAATGATCATCGCCACAAATGAGACACACAAATTTTGTTTTTCACTGTGGTTGTTTCTCAGGAGCATGTGGTTGAGTTTGTGTTTTTGGGTGTTCATTATGATTATTTTTCTTTTTGGGTTTATTTTTCGTTTTCTTATTTCCCCCTGATTGTTTTGGAGAAGCAGATTGAACTGCATTCACCTTAGGTATTTTAGTTGGGGGAGAAGTGGAGGAGATTAAATTCGAACCAGTAGCGGGTGCAAGAACAGAGTGATTAGCCAAGCCGATCGACTGTGATGGAGATTGGGTTTTGACGACACAAATAATTCCATCTGCATGAGCTGTGGAAGATGGTTTTGATGGATTGGTGGATGTGACAACACCACCAATGGAGACATCATGAGAAATTAGGGGTAAAAGAGATTTAGTAAACCATTTCGCCAACAATTGGTCAGGAATGGTCGCTTTGATGAACCTTCACCATCGTCTCCAATCATGAATGTGATAAGAGATATGTATAGAGTTGGTTTGACGAAGGGAAGTCAAGAGTTTTGTACCAGTATCGTAATGGATGGGTAATTGAAAGTGCATGAGAAAAGCCATGGAAAGGGAGTTGAAATATTGAAAATTACCGCGTTGGAGTTCGATGTACCATTTTGCTTCTAAGCCCATGAGTTTGAACTAGAAAAGACGCAACCATATAGAATCATCCATAAGTGAGTTAGAGGAACACCATAGATGAAACATCATAATATGGTTGTTTGGGTCTTTTCCAGGTTTACCATCAATTTTTCGGATGTTAGAAGGTAACTTAGTAGGAGTTACTGGCTAGAAAGGGAAATGTATTATGGTATCATTCGTTAACCATGATAAATCTGGTAGATCTAGCATGGCTAGGAAAGGTAGTTGTCGGTTAACCTGAGGATGATACTGGTACAGCATGGGGGCACCTGTAGGGCTATAAACCGATTGAGATGGATAGTTGTAACCAGTGGGCCCTCCCGTATACTGTTTTTGTTGGCCAGTATAGGCAGGATCCGTCCATTTTTTAGGAATGTTCATGAAAGGAGAAGGGAAATCGGTTGGTTCTGGGGAGGATAAACAATATAGCCCTTGGGATGATAGGTCGTTTGATTAGGCTGAGGTGGATACACTATTTTCCCTTGAGGGGGGTAAATAGTTTTTCCTTGCGAAGAGTAAAACGTTGACCCTTGGAGAGGATAGGATTTTTGTCCTTGAGGACCCCAAGTAGGATCCAGGACCCTCGAGAAAGGTTGTCCAGAATGTAATCTAGAAGGATTGGGATTTGGTATTCCTCCTTGTGGGTTAGGGTATGATGACCCTCCTTGATAAGGTTGATGAAACGTACTTCCTTGGGATGGTCCCTAGGATTGTGGAGGGTTTCTAGAAAAAGAAGGACGTCCCCCTACCATGGATTGGGTGACAACTGAGTTTTGACCAATAAAAGGGGGTTTCCCCCCAGTGGGTATGCGTAAATGTGGTTGTCCCCCAGGAGGGACGGGTCCACTAAACGATGGTTTCCCCCTAGTCTGGATTTGTATCGTAGTTACGTGTGCGTGTATGGTAAGGTTCTGAATTCTATGATGCACATGTGTCCCAATAGTGTTTTGTGGAACATAAGGAGTTGTGGGTTGAAGAGGTGGTGTGGTAGGAGTAACCGTCAAAGTTCCTTGTATATAACTAGGAAATGTGACTCTGGTGTTACTTTGGACTTACACTAACATGGAAACATGATTGAACACTTGTTTGATGGGATGGGCAATAGTCTGACTGGACGGTCATGCCTCGGCTCTAGCAGAGGCAAGAGGGTCCAAAGGCAGTCGACTAAAATTGAAATGTTCGTAAAGATCATGTCCCGATGGAGTTATCCATATAGAACGAACATGTGTTTGTTGTGGTTTTACCATGTCAGTAGAATAGATAGGGGTCATGTATTCGTCATTAAAATATGGTTGTGTGGGTTCCATCTGTGTCTCGGTGCATGGACTCGACAACAGACGAGAACAATCTTATTCTATGACGTTACCTAACGAGTCCAATCGAAGGAGTGGCTTGACAAGAAATTGTGACACAAGGTTAATAGGAGGAATGTGATCTTCCTCAGCCGTAACCAAGGCTCTTTCGGGATTTGTTAACAAAGGAGTAGCATCGCTTCCAACATCTGAATGATTCTCAACCTCTTCAATGTAAAAATATTCAGGTGAATTAAGAGGTAAGGGTTCATAGCCTTTCGGAGGTAGCCCTTGCATCCTACATGATCTATGAAGACCTGTATCATCTACAGTCTCTATCTTGAAAAACAATTAAGAAAATAAACAACACTCACTAAAAATCTAGGAGAACCAATAAGAAAACAATACCTTCTCTCAATGAATGTACTAGTTGGTGTTGAAATCCAACATAGCGTGATCAAATTGAGAAGGGGATAAGATATGAGTGGGTGGATTAGTTACGTTGGTGACCTGCTTAATGGACTTATGCCTTGGTGCAAGATTACACACAATAAAGGTGGATTTACCCTCCAAGGATCCCAAGTGAGTTTGACCAATGCCTGTTCCAGGTACAACAAATACTTCCCTTCACCATCACCTCGTGTAAGGAACCTAAATATTATGGATACTAAGGACACCAAATCGTAGCCAACCTTTGGGGGGTTCAGTCGACAGTCGAGTCCGAATGTATGGGCAAGATAATAAGTTTGAAATCCTTCAAGATAACTGAGGACAAGTGGACCGGTAGAATTCCAGAGGACCCCGAACAAATTCGGGATTTAGGAAGCACCGAGACCAAATGAAGATAGTTGGACCTCAAGAAGAACCCCCAATATATGATCTGACTACTACGAACAGTTAAAACTTGGAGGGATAATCTCCATTGCTCTCTCGAACATGACTTCATGCCTAACCCCTGTGTGAGAGGGGGATCTCAACTATTCTTATACAAAAATTGGATTTACTCTCCCTATCACAAGATTCTAAGTTTGTCTTGAATGATTTGGAGAGTTATCCTCACAGTCTAATCCAAAGCGCTAGTCCTAGTCTATTGTTGGTATAAAGAGATTAAAAAAGAAAAAGATTCTAGATTGATTTTTAATTAGCGTTGATTTTAGTGGTTGTTCTTTACATAGAGGTGAATGAGAGTGAAACTAATGATGTTGCGAATCGAATCCCAAAGAAGTAAAAGAATGATAAGAAAACGTTTATTTCGATGAACTTATATTTATGGGAAGGAGAAGATTTTTTTCCTTTCACTACCAAACACAAGAATGAAAAAATTTCATGCAATTTGTTTCCAACAAGAATCCATTTAAATGCTAAATTGTAAAGCAATATTTTCCAGTATCCAAAAACCAATCGTATCCTTTGGTTTGATTATAAATTTGAATCGAATCATTTTTTTAATTCTTCTTATGTCAATAATAAAAATAATTTTCACTATTGTAGCTTTAGAAAATGGGAAGCAAAAATCACACAATAAAAAGGCACTCTCACAACATTGAATAAGAGATAGAAAAACAAACTAATGATTCCAAGAAAGAACACCAAAAACAACAAAACACACTTAAGAAATTCTCTAGAAATATATGACTATCAGAGATCAATCAAAATGGTAAAGAGATCCCTAAGTTTCCTTGCAACAGTCTTTAATCGATCAGATGGACGAAAAAGAATCAAAATAAACCAAAAATCTAAAGAAAAAGGGTTCATTCCACAAGAAGGAAATATAATAAAATCCAATCAAGAATAAAAAAGTTTTAAAATAAGCAAGTTGAAGGCCTGACAGAAGACATAAACTGATAGAACAACGTATGAGTTAAAAGGAAGTACCGAATAATTACACCCAGTAAAAAGGCAGTCAACAATTTTTCAAGATGAGGAAAAATTGGCGCTCTGGCTATAACTTCACCAGAGCGCTACAACTCTCCCTAAATCACTCTAGGGGAGCATCGATAAGGAAATCACCACTCTGGATGTAACTAGAGAGGGCGCGAGTTTTTGAGAAAACTTGGGAACAACCCAAAAAATTTAAAAACTCAGGAAGCTCAATCAAAAGACTCTGTGATACAACTTCAATACTAACAACATATGTATAAAAGGATAAAAACAACAAACAAGATTTGAATATGGGAAAAAGAAAAGACAAAACCAAGGAAAGAAACCAAAACTGAAAGCTTTGTTCCCCACTGGAGTCACCGATTTCTGTTATAGGAAAATTCCCCTGCAGACAGGTGAATATCCTCTTGGATTCTAGACCCCTACTACCAAGACGAAAGTATGCAAATGGACATTAACATCCCTTTAAACGTAGTTAATATAATCAAAATAAAGAGAGGAATAAAGTATAATGTACCTTGTTCCAAATATTTACCTCACTTAATCCAAGTTGAACTTGATCTCCAAGCTCCTTAGCATGACATGATATATGCAATTCAATGGACAACGAAGAAAACAAAGACTTCCTACTCTATCAAGATTAGTTTAACCAAATTCATTCATGATAGACAAGCATATGCAATAATACACAAACTTGAAGGAAATAGGTAAAGCATATATTAATGAGAACATTAAAAATATACTTACAATCTGTAGATGCATTTGCAACAACCTCTCCAAGTCCTCCTTGTCCAACCCGTTGCTTGAAATATCCATGATCATAATGACAATACTTTTGTTGATTATATCCCTCCTTTTCACCATGATAATGCCTCCTTTTATAGGCTTTGAGAGGCTCAACCACCTTGTTTATTTTTGGGATAAGTTGAGGATATGATTCCATCAGTTGTGGCATCTCCCTTAGATGCAGCCTAAATTTTGGATTCGAGCCAAACCAACTCGAATCATTTCTAGTGTTTCTTAGAGAAAAGGGGGATTTGTTTCCATGATTCTCTCAACCAATCGACGCTCCCTCAAAGTGGGCAGCAGAGCATTACAATGCTCCCTTCTAGATGGACAGAGAGCACTAATTATCTCTGCATATGAGCAAGGGAGTGTTGGTTCTCCAAACATTCGTTAAGATGACCAATTCTCAAGGCAAAACATTTTGTTTATCTTTTCAAATGGTGTGGTTTCTCCTTCGAACATATTATAGAGGATGTATTGAGTGTTTCCATTGTGTCAATCGCAATGGGACATATGCATAACAAAAAATGTGACATTTGTGACACTTGTGACAAAAGTGCGACACTTGCGACAATGAGAATGTGGCATTATCGAAGTGAGGATTTTTGATGTGTAACAAATACTACATCAGATGGATGTGAAGACAACCTTTCTCAATGGGAGATTGAGGAAGAAGTATACATCGAGTAGTCATATGGTTTTGTGATATATGAGAAGGAGTCTCATGTGTGTAGGTTGAAGAAGGCCCTGTATGGACTCAAGAAGGAACCTCGAGCTTGGTATGCGAAGATTGATGGACACCTAATGAGTTTGGGCTTCATAAAAAGTGTTGTTGATCCCAACCTGTACTACAAGACTATTAATGGCGAGTCCCTGATTTTGTTCCTCTATGTTGATGATTTATTCCTCACTGGTACAGAGATACTTATTTTTGAATGCATGTATGCATTGGCCTTTGAGTTTGAGATGAAGGACCTTGGTATGATTCACTAGTTCTTGGGAATAGAGGTGTGCCAGAGAACTGATGAGATCTTCCTGAGTCAAGGGAAGTGCACAGTTGAGATATTGAAGAAGTTTGGGATGCTGAAATGAAAGCCCATGGCTACACCAATGGTGATTAATCTGAAGAAACTAAGTGTGTCTTCTTCTGATTCTGACGAGATTGATATGACCATGTACATACATATGATTGGATCATTTATGTATCTAGTTAACACCAGACCATATGTTTTCTATGTAGTGAGTGCATTTTGCCACTTTATGAGTCAACTGAGATAGACACACTGGATTTCTATGAAGCATGTGTTGAGATACTTGCGAGGAATAGTTGGACATGGTATGAGATATACTTCTAGTCTTTCATGGAAAATTGAAAGACATTAAGATCAAGTACCATTACATCTGAGACATGGTGCAAAGGAAGGACGTACTAGTGTAGTACCTTCCTACAGATGAGCAGGTTATTGATGTTCTTACCAAACCCATTACTAGGACAAAGTTTGAGTACTTCCGTGACAGACCTGGTGTGGCAAATAATGCCTCCCTCGCTGAGAGGGAGTGTTTATGTTTGCAACTTATTGAGACATTCTCCAAATCATACTCCTCTATGATTTAGTTGAGTTTATCTGTGATGACACTTATTTGAGAAGGGATAAGTGGGTTTGGGATTATATCGCAACGCCCCTTGTGGCGATCACATTAGGACATGTCAAGGGAGTTGACCTTGACGTCACACTATGGGGAGTTCACCCTAGTGTTTCTAGAGGGAGTAGCCTCTAGAAGTCCACATGGGAGTGCCATATGTGATATACATTCTTCATATCGTACTCCTTTGTGACTGAGTTTGAGTTGATCTGTGAGGACACTTATCTGAGAAGGGATAAGTGGGTTTGGGCTTATAGTCCAACATCCCTTGTGGAGAGCACATGAGTACATGTCAAGGGAGTTGACCTTAACGTCACACACTATGGGGAGTTGACCCTAGTGTTTCTAGAGGGAGTAGCCTCTAGGAGTCCACATGGGAGTGCCATGTGTGAGAGGCCTTTTTCTACAATGTACTGAGTAAGCGTCGGGTGGACCTTCTCCTAGATTGGGCTGCAGACCAAGGGAGACATGATGCATTTATCACAAAGGTTTACTTGTGGTAAATGGGCCTAGGCGTAGTCCTTCCTTGATCATGACAAGGAATAATATGGACTCGAGGTGCTTGAGGTGCTTTCCATGTTTCAGTTAGCATCAGATTGTGATTCACTCACAGGGGTATACATGTGGTGAACGACCTTGGTGTGTTCTTTGTCCTAGTCATGGTGATTTGACAAGGAATGATAAAGACTCAAGATACTAGATGCTATCACATGCGGACCTAGAGTGAGCCTAATCTCAGAGAGAGTCAGTTGGCTCAGAGGGAGAACCGCGGGGATATTTTCCCTTCAATTCAGGTGGGAGAGGGACATATCCAAGGACTGATAGACATGTGTAATGAGTCTAGGGAGAAGTTTGTATACTTTAGAGACAAAATTTTCACGATGCAAAATGTCTCCCTCATTTAGAGGGAGTGTTGATGTTTGGACAACATCGGGAAGACATGCTTCTAGATCAATAATTAATAATATAATTATTAATTATTAAATAATATATATAATAAGTAATAATAATAATAAATAGTTATTTATTATCCAAGGGACACACCCTTTCAAATATGGTCACCATATGTTCTCAATATATGGAACACAAATCATTGTAATAATATATCGATCATTTTATCATCTTGAATATAAAAATCAATAGATTCCTCCTATCCTTCCTTTCAAAAACCACCATTATTTTGATTTCTCAAGCCATGCTTAGACTCACATGGATTACTCCTCCCTATGAGTTATAAAATTCATTTATCCACATCCATATATAAATTGGATATGGCCTCCCAATACTTCTATCCATTGGTATATCAAAATACCCCTCACCCCCTTATTTCCAAGAAATACATTTCTCAACTTTTGAGTAATTTATAAGAAAGAATCAATATGAATGGACATGGTTGGGTATTGTATAACTAGTGCACATGTGTACACACATTAAATGTTAGTGCATGAATATGGTCAATATCAAAGGTAAAAAATCATCCTTAGCATGGTTTAACATGTATACCCTAGTTGTGCTTATGGGTAACAGGTCGAGTGACCATTCTTGTCTTTAATATCATCTCTCTCTTTCTCTCTCTCTCTCTCTCTCTCTCTCTCTCTCTCTCTCTCTCTCTCTCTCTCTCTCTCCACACACACAAACATATTCTACTATTTGGTCTATTTACTAGGTTGGCCTCTTGGTTAGGGACTATGGATCATAATTATATACTCGTCATAACTAATGTACACCTAAAAAGGTTAAAGGAAACAATTTAACATTGTTCATTAATAAAACACAAGTTTATTAGTACCTTCAAGTAATATCATCAATAAAAACACCAACTAAGCACCACCAACTAAATTACACAACATTATTACCTGCTTAATGAGAACTATTACCTTTAAAATAGAAATGTAGCCTCAAAACTGCTCAAGTTTGGTACAAAAATTATGTAAATATGGCCCCAAATTAAAAAGTGTCACTACGAGTATCACTTTTTTTTTTCAAACTTTATTTTAAAAACAAATGCAGTGACAATTTGGTAATGTTTTTAAGGGGTTCTCTACAGGATGTTTTTTGTCATTTATTGAAAAAATGTGATACTAACATTAACACTTTTTTCAAATGTTTTTTTTANNCTTTTTTTTTTCAAACTTTATTTTAAAAACAAATGCAGTGACAATTTGGTAATGTTTTTAAGGGGTTCTCTACAGGATGTTTTTTGTCATTTATTGAAAAAATGTGATACTAACATTAACACTTTTTTCAAATGTTTTTTTTAATATTTTTAGTGTCATTGTATCCATGTTAGCCTTTTTTCAATGGTGTTTTTTATTTTAGGGGTGATATGGTAGATCCATTTTTTTCTTTGAATATTTGTTGTGTTTCTTTGTTCTCCATGATTAATTCTGGTAGCTAGTAGCTCCATAAAGTACTATCAGAACTATGGATAGATACCAGTCATAATGTTTACAATACATATTTCCAAAAGCCCAAAAACAGTGTAGGGCTATAAAAGCCCAAAAACAATACAGGGCTATAAAAATCCCAAAAACTAAGTTTCAAAAATTTAGTCTAGAAATACATAGAACTTCAAAATAAAGTTCCAACATAATCATCTTGTTAATCAAATAGAGGTCCAAGATTCATGAAAAAATTATGTGGATCCAAGCAAACTCTTTTCCTAGACTTTCCAACATCCTTGGTCCAATGTCATTCCATCTTTTGAGAGCATGTTTGCTTCTTTGTTCTAGGTCCTATAGACATGAGAAAATCTGAAGTGTGAGAAACACTCGAGAACTCTTTGAATATCCACCAACAACGACTGTAGAGTATAGGAATGAAGATATTTACTACCATTCAATCATTTTATAACAAGCATTGATTCACCATAGAGGTTTATGTGGAATATCCCTTTTTATTTTGCGAGAATTAACAGTAGCCTAATGACCATGAATTCACTGAAAATATTGTAGCATCTACTAGATTTGCAACAAAATATGTGGTGGTGGAGTCATCAGATTGAAGGATTCCCCTTGCAAACCCAATGGATGGAGATCCCCGAGTGGCACCATAAAAAATGTGCAGGGGGAGGATGTTTTGATAATGGACGTTGGGTATGGAATTTTTTGAGGATGAGGGGAAATCTATGGGAAATATTCCAGAGTAGACAGAGAATATAAAGCACATCGAGAGGAGGAGGTATCTAGTTCATAAAATATGTCATGGTTCCTGGCAAGCTAGATACCCAAAGAAAATATTACAAGGAGGGTTCTTAGGGATATAGTATTTGGAAGTTCAATCCAAGATTGTTGAGCATGTTCAATTGAATACCCTTCCCACCACACAAAATATCCAAGAGTGCTTCATATAACATCCCATACATAGTGGGAGAAGGAGCAGTGTAAGAATAGGTGTCGAGTGGATTCATTTCCCTGTTTGTAGACGACATAATGGCTAGGGCCCACAAAATTTATCTTTTAAATATTTTCCCAAGTAGGAGCTTTGTGATTGAGTAAGAGCCACATAAATATTTTTATTTAGATGGTCATTCCATATTCTACAACATATTCCCCTACCAAGGGGCCATACCATCAATATGTTCAAGAATCAAAACAAAGTATCAATATTTGGGAGTGTACCCCCCCTAGAGGGATTAAATGACCAAATTAAAGAATCATCATAAGGTTCAAGTAACAACCTCCATAATATGTAACCTATCCCTCCATTGCATTAATTACTCCCACTACTAGTCCAAGAGAGAAAATAATGCACGAGTGTGAATTCAACATCCAAATGAGCAAGGAGAATGAATGTGCGTGGTCCATGTTGTTGATGATTAAAATGGCAACGAAGTTTTTCCCGTAAAGTGTTGCTAAAGCCTATTATTATAAGATAACAATATAAATAATAGTAGTAGGTGGGACCCCCTTGTAGATTCAAAGATCAGATCTAATTCTTATTTCATGGTTATGATGTTGTTCGACATTGCTTACATCATTGATGAAATCTGAGTTTTTATGGGAAATTAATAAGGCCTGCTATGTGCGACAAGTGAATGATGGGTAAGGCATGCCATGTTTTGTTCTAAGCTATAATTGCATGTTACTATTGCCTATGTTATCCACTGTTACCATTACTATATGTTCCTGAGTTCGTTACTTTGACACCTGCACAACATACATGTTAGCAACAATACATAAAGAACAATTCAAAAAGGGAAAAATCAATATAAACAAATGCAAAAGGAAGGAATTTAACTATGCTAATATACTACTCCACTTTCATCGAAATTGAAATGATCATTGATAATTCTAGTTAACAAGTTAATGGTTATGTGATTTGATTGAGTTATATGAAGTGGTGATTTATGTTATGGCATAAGTTTGATATGGGACACGCTAATGGTTTTAGTGGTTGATGGTTTCAATACATGGTTTAATTAATTGAGTTAATGGAAGCTTGCTGGCGTGTATTAAGGAATTAATGGACTGGGGATGGAGGTGACGTGCATTTACTGCACGTCACCCTTACTCCTTCCACCAACCGCCACCCTAGTCGAGCTATTGTTCAACTGTGTTGTTGTGGTTAGGCTCCAATTTTCAAGCAGAGAGGAGCCGCTCGGCCAACTCGTGTTTTAAGGTGCTTTTGATCACATGTATGTATTTTTTTTTCATCCATGCGTCTGCTCTGGTTATGAAATAGATATTGGCTCGGATGTATGGATTTGTTCTTTCATTAGGTCTGGAAACTATGTAAAATTGTGATTTTTCTTGAATGAATCATTGATGGCTTTCTCAGCGATAATTTCTGAAGTTACAGTGTATTGGGTCATTCAGAGTGTTAGCAGCCATAAAGGTTCTCTGCCATCCTTGCTGGTTTTGTGGAGGGTTTCATTTGGTCTAGACTGGATGACTGCCTTCACGCATTGTATCACCATACCCAGTCTTGGATTTTATGGGGTTTAATGGGTTTAAAATGCCCTGTGTCACTGTGCATTATTCACTTGGGTATTGGGTTATTTCATGCTACCAATGGTCGCGCAGTGGGTCATATTTCTTCCTCTCGGATTCCTCTCACCTCACCGTTGTTAGTTGGTTGATTGTGAGAGCCATGAAGATTATCCCCTGCATGTGCTAAGTATCGTTACAAGGCCAAATGGAGCCTTGCTCCTCTGTTTATAGCCTCCTCTATCACGGGGATTGTCACCCTGTCCGCGAAGACATTTGTGGTATAGCCTATGCATGCACCATTGGTCTCAGAGATTCTCACTTGATATCAAGAATCGACTCCATGCCTCCCTGTGTTGGTCTACAGGGCCAAACCTTGATTACTCAAAGCTCAATTTTGATAAAGGAAACCCATTATGTCATGTCAGATACATGGTCGATGGTTATGAGTTGGTGGTGCATTGTCGATAATATTCTATTATCGACTCGCCTCTGTTGATTATCCTAACAGTGGTTTTGGTTGTAGTCACTACAATTGGTTATTATGACAGTCCAATTAATAAGCTCAACATTGAAATTGGTTGATTGAAGATTGGGGTTGATACACAATCACTGTCTTTTTCATTAAAGTTATCGGAATGTTAACTCAACATTAGTTTACAATTGATTTATGATGTTTTGCATGTGCTGCAATGGTATGTGTGGTGTTCCTACACAACGAGTTAATGATTACTGTGACTATGTGTTTTTAATGGCCAAATGGTTATTGCAACCATGATGACTATGGAATTTCCATCCACTGTATACGTTATGGTTATTTGATTGCATCATCAAGGATGCACACACTTTTTTGCACAGTATGGTTTTGTTGCAGTTTGATTAATTTGAGCAATATTGGTGTTGCCTCCTTGTATTGGATTGATAGCTCGACATGATAGGTTGATTTAATGATACTGTGACTGTGTGTTTAAAAATTTCAAATGGGAATGTTGCATTGTGGTAATTATGACATGGTTATCCACTGTACTTGTTATCGATATTATTGCACCATTAGAGAAGTTCACAAGTTTTTAAACATGGCATTGTTGCATTTTGATAAACTTGTGTTATGAGATTGGGCATGATTTTGCTGCCTTGTGGTATTGGATGGATAGCCCAACATTTTTAATGTTTAGAGTCAAAGAAAATTAGACCTGTACAGTCATGGAAATACTCTTGCATTTTGTCGGATCTCTTTGTATTCCACAACATGGTATGTGTTGAATGGTAATGGTTGTCTGTGACTTTAAATGGAAAGTCAAGATCTTGCATTTAAAATATCGATGGTTGTATGTGGTTGTCCGTTGATGAATATCATGTTTCATAGCATAAATAGACACATGGTCTGTGACAATATAACCTCATTGCAATTCAACTATTAAATGAATTAAAACATAGAATCAAGCATGACCTTTGAGTTTTCATTTGATGATTGAAATAATTTGTGGCCAGCGGTTGATTTTGATGTTGAACATAATGGTTTATTGTTTATTCATGTGGGAAATGTTTTAAAATATTAAATGGATAAATGCGATGAACATAGTTCCCCTATAGGTTGTTGTGAACTGCATACTGTCTTGTTTGATGACACTGTGTTTGATATTTGATTACAACTAGGGAGCAAGTTAAGGCACATGATTGCTTGAACTATGCACAATAATTGTTTAGGTCTCAGTGGTCATTTGGTTTATGGATCACTTAATTAATTTTATGAACAATAATCGCTCTCTTTCCCTACCATTATTTCGCTTTCCGCTAATTACAAGCCCCTTTCCTTCCCACATTCATTTTTCACTCCATGTTCTAAAATTTAATTACAGTCAAGAAGAATTCTATATTGAAGCGATTTAGAGTCACATTTTCTTGGTTGGATTCCAGTGATGTTTTCTTTGGTTGCATAACAGTTGATTGTTGTGGTCTTTGAGCAATAATCATGTTTCTTTTCCCCCTCATTTTATCATTTTTCACTACATACAAGCCCCTTGCATATCCAAGGACCTTTTGTTCACCCCCTGCTCATTGACAACAGTTAAACAATTTATGTGGATTGGATTGCATGAGTCTGATATGTTGCTGAGCCAAAATCTATTTCATATTTTTAAAGAGTTATCATGTATGGTTGTTAAAAGGACTATTTTCTAATCAATCATGCATGGAGGAATGAGATTTTTCAGTCGAGGTAGACATGGCAGAGGCAACCGAGGGAGAGGTAACTGGAATAGATTCCCAAGAAGGCCAAGGTTCTCCATACACTTTGATGTCGACTCACAAGAATTAGGCTAGTTGTTTAAGTCCAGATTTTTCAATTGGATTGGTCAAGGAGTGGTCCAAACTAGGCTTGGAAGACCTCATTTCCAAGCTCCACAAGCCCCTGGTATTCCCATGCTCCCTCATGTATCATTGCAACCTGAGGTTCTCGAAAATGACGAATGGCAAGAGATTTTCCACTCGATAGTCTCCCAACATCGTGGTTGGCCCAATTTGTCCTTACTTGCTCCCCCACCTATTAACCCAATTTTCCAAGCTGCACCTGTTCACTCACCAGTTCAGTCCTCTCATGCTAGAGAAAATTTGAAAACTGACGCCCACCATGCCCTTGACAAACAAAAATCCATTGCTTCCCCTTCCTCATCCTCTAATGGCTCTGAAAAATTCGTGTCTTCTCAGATGCATTTGAGGGATGATTGTTCTCACGCGATTAGCGAGATTAGGCATAAAGGCTCAACGCAGCCAAAGGAAAACTCAGGAAAATCAAAGGGTGACAACAACAATCAAGGAAAAATTGCATCTCAGAGTGGGAAATATGGCTTTTGATTTTTTATTTTATCTATTGTTGATGATAGTTGACTTCAGAAGTTTTGGACATCATATTTTATTTTTGGATATATGAGCAATGCATTTTTTAAAACAATGTCGAATATAAATGAGATAAATTGTCAAATGTGCATGTGATGATGGGAGTCACAAGGAGAGATGTTTTTCTTAATTAAATAGTATGTTATGATTGTTAAGAGCTAAAGGGAGTCACACAGGGTCCCACCTACTAGTTATTATTTATTTATAATCCTTATTATGATTATTACTTTTCCCCCTAACTAAAAGTTGGTTGAGTCTTTTAATTAACTTAACTAATGAATTGGTTCAACTACTTCAACCAATTCTAATTTGCTTAAAGGAAAAATGAAAGGGAGGAACAAGAGAAAGATAGAAGGAGAAGCATAGTAAGGTTTGCTCTTTGAGTTTATGCTGAGATAGTTCAGTTTTCATTCATTCCTTACTTTATCACAAGCCTAATTCTTTTTTATGATAGAAGGGTCTTATTGTAGACAACAAGATTCAGGGATGAATTACATCATTTAGACACTTGTTTTTCAGAGGTGTTGATCTATATTTGATAGTTTATGTACTATACTTGTCTGTTTGTGAATTAGTTTTCATGACTGACAAAGGCTATTGTGTAGAGTCGAGTGGGCAAAAATCTGTGGCAAGTTGATCCATCTTTTAGAGTTCTGTTTTTTATTTTCTTTAAGAGGTCCTTTTGTATGTTCCATTGGGGATGTCTAAGTTTGACTTTGGTCCAAAATTTCTGCATGAAATTTTGTAAAAGGAATGACTCTTTGGTAAATTGAAATGAAATAAAGGATTGCTTTATGTCTCATCTGTCTTGATTATAATCTTGGTGTCTTTAACTCTGTCTTTAAATTTATTTCAGCAACTGTTATATTCATACAATCATATAAAAAGTGAATTTCCAACAAGATTTTTATTTATAAAAGACTAGCCTAAGCACTTGTAATTAATACTTGTGAGTTAGGATGTTATTTTTTTTGGCTATAAACATAGGGTGATATTCCCGTCTATTTTTCTTTAGCCAAGAAGAATCTGAAAATGCTTGAGTAAGATCATTTCATATCTTTTCCTCGACATTTATTTGGTGACCATATTAGGGAGATCTTCGATATCTCTCTGGTTAGTTTTTATACTTGATTTTCATCGATACATTTTTTTTTATATCGATTCTTTGACTATTTTTTTTCTTAATGACTGTACCTGTTATAAGGCAGCCTAATATTGAGCCCGGTCTTCTAGATCAAACCAACATTGCTTTGAATCTGTTTAATACCATTTTAGACACTGCCAATACCCGTGCTGATCTTAACCATTCTTGGGCAGCAATTGAACGAGATATTAGTGCTCAAGAACGATTGGAAGCTAGATGTAGACAACCTAGAAATCAATAGTAAAATTCTTGTTTCTTCAGCTTTGGCCTTTCTTTCATGTCCTTAGACTCTCATGCTTCTCGAAGAAGAAGAGGCTTGTCACCTGAAATCAATCCTATTGCTGAAATAGGAAGAAGGAACGTTGTGTTATCTTCCCAACAAAGTGCTCTAAGGAGAACTTTGTCTAATTCTTCTAGTTCGTCTCTCTTTCCCTCATCTATCATCCACAAGATGGCATCTAGTGGTGGCTCTAGTGGCATCAGAAGTGATTCCTCTTCTTAGTATTCATCGTCGTCAGTTATTGGTAGCTTATATAGCCACCATATCCCTTTCCAATCTACCAAAAATCCCACCAAATTCATTAAAAAGTATGGGCTTTTTCAGTTCGAAGAAGACGCCACAACCACACCATGGCATGTGTCCTCTCCTCTTAACGTAGCACCTGCTACTCGTCCACTTCCTAAATTTAAAGATAATCTTCTTAGGTTTCCAGGAAATAACATTGTCACTACAAACGAACACCTGGGATCATTTTCTAATGCTTGTCATAACATAGGGGCCAATGCCAATGATACTTGCATGCACCTATTCATAAATTCCTTGGAAGGAAAGGCTGCGGCTAACTTCTTTGACCTTCCTCCTAAGATTTTTTCTACTTGGGAGGAGTTAATGTATTGGTTCATATCCACTTATGGGCAATCTAAAATCCCAACCGAGAAGTTACGGGAATACAATAATGTCACCTTTAAGGATGGTGAGACCATCAAGTCCTTCAACTTGAGTTTCCCCAAGTTATACAATCAAATCCCTGAACTCATTCGACCTCATAACCAAGCCGCTTTCATGCATTACTATAATGCATTACCTTCCCTCTACCGTCATAGGTTTGAGGAAAAATCCACTGGTAATCTTGGTTCCGCTCTGCATGCTTGTTCATAGTATGAAGAACAACTTGAAAGAATAGGTCTTCCTCAGGGAGAATCGGTTAGACAGACGGACATGTCCACACTTTTACAACTAGAACAAGATATGAATAACCATATGATAACGTATGAGCAGAAAGGAACTGTCTCCCCTCTAACCCATGAAGCTTCATCCTCTTCTGTACCCCCCTTTAGAAATCCGGTTGAAAATAATTTTCAGCCTAAAGATATCTTGCCTCGAATTTGGTGTAACTTCCGCGAGGATTCACAGGGATGATTTTAGGGGCTAAATTTCGTTCATGGGCTAATTTTCCATGGTTTTTCCCAAAAAACGATTCACCGTTCTAAAAATGATTCGCCCAAATTCTATAGGATAAAATTGTTTTACCTTAAAAATTGCCAAAATTTTATACAAACTATATAAAATCCTTATATATTTGAATATTTTTACAAAAATATCGCCAAACATTTATAGTTGGCATATGAAGAATTAGTAAGATTCACCAAGGTTTCTACATTTTAAAATAAATTTCCATCCTTAAAATCATCCCTAGCGAGGAACACCACGAGGAAACCACATGTGAGGTAAAGAAGAGTGCCAGAGATAATATCTTGGGTAAGAGACCAGAAGCTACTATCATTGTCCTATATTTTGCAGAGCCATAAGATGTCATGGTCATCAATACTAAGAACAAAGCTGATCAGGGGATCAAATTTTGCTCCAAAATTCAAAGTGCTCGGAATCGCTTCAAACCGGACGAGAGCATAGGCCTCGTCGTTGCGAACCCAACTCAACTCGTTTCGTCTCAAACGGACGTCGGGAGCAAGAGATATCGCAATCTGTTCGAAATGTCAAACAAGCAAAAAAAGGACGCTAACTGTATAGTCCATACAGTCTGACGTGGCAGGACCATACGTCCATATGCTGACGTGGAAGAGGTGATGTGGCTGGCAGTTGGTCAAATCGGAATGCGACTTGTGGCATCGTTTGGACAAGTGATTGGGTGCCACGTGGCCCAGTCATGGCCTGCCACATGGCACCCCGATATTGGTTGTTGGTTTGTTTATTAAAATTTTATGGAGTCCGTGGGGGTCGAACCCCGGACCTCCCCCATGGCTATACAATTTGGTAGAGTGTGGGCTACCACTAGCCCACACCATAGTCCTTGTTATGTATACGAATTTTTATGTATTTGAATTTGAATATTGTAATATTTGGTGGGGGGTCCGGCCGGGGCTTAGCCTCGACTCGTGGTCATATTATTTGTTATATGTGACCATACCTGTTGGTAAATGGCGCGCACGTGGGTGTTTCAAATATAGCCCGTGGTTTTATTGTATGCCATATGACCATTTTCTACACGGAAATGCGCACCGGTTTTTTTTATATGGTTTAAACGGTTACAACGACCCGCCATTTGGCATTGTTCCATTTGTTTGGAAAAACAGAGCCCTTTTTGCCATAGCACAAGGTCATATTATGACCCATATGCCCGAGAGCTAGGCGGTTAGGGGATGGCACACCCATAACCGTCCTACAGTTTGCACCGTTGGCGCGATTGCGCCCGGTGCCATGTTTTCACGCTTTAAATTGCGTGTGTGCCAGGTTCATGAAAAAAAGGGTGGATTTTGTAGATACAGAGACACCAAGCTTGAAGGGGGGACTTCCAGGAGGCCTAACTTCTTCGTTTTTCGACCGATTGAGGTGCCGAAAAAGCCCAGCTAGGGGTTTTTGGACGCTCTGAAGCCATTGGAGCAGTCTGTTGGTTAGTTTGAGAATTGTAAGGCATGTTTTTGAGCACTTTGAGAAATTAATAATAATGATACATTGGAAGATGGACCAGGAGATGTAGCCCAAGAGAGGGGTGAACTCCTTTATCAATTGCTATGTTTATGTGCTTATGTTCATTGATTATGCTACTGTTTATTTGTATCTTGAATGAGTAATCCCTTAATTAATGTAAGTTGATCCATTTGCTTTTAACACATAAAATTTACTTGCAAATAATATCAAGATTTAAAGTCTTCTTCATTTTTAGATCAAATTGGTATCAAAGCATTGGTTTTTGAAGACTTGATTGTTTGCAAGTGTTATGTTTCTGATTCTCACAAGGTTGAAACTCACAAGAGGAGAAGGTCAACTTGTGGAGCCAAGTTCTCATCCTTCAAGGAGGAAGCATATACAATCACCGCAAGTTTCAAGGAGTCATTCACCAAGTATGGCTCATGAAGAAAGTCATGAACATGTTCCTGCAGAAGATGAAGATATCAGAAAGGTTGTCATGGAGATAAGAGGTATGATGAAGATCTTGATGGAAAGGAACATATTGTCGCAAGGTGAAGGCTCCAACCCTTCAAGTCATAAGGGAAGCAGTGGTGGCAAAATTCCAAACAGAAATGGAGGGAATGGTGCTTCTCCACCACCCTCTCCTCCATCTTCTTCTTCTTCTTCTACCAATTCAAGACCTCTTCCGAATTCTCCAAAGGGACATGGTAAAACTCCTTCGCAAATTCCTTCATTAAAGCTTGATATAAAATTTGAATTGCCAATATACAATGGAGAAGTTAATGCTGAGAAGTTACATAATTGGATACATCAAATTGAGGTATATTGTAGAATACAAAAAATTCAAGATGATGAAACCAAAATTCAGATTTCTTCGTTAAGACTGGATAGTGCAACACTTATTTGGTGGGAATCCAAGACTCAAGAGGATATGAAAAAGCATGGTAAAATTTTGATTTCTTGGAATGATTACATTGTTGCAATTAATTTATTTTTTTATCCATTGGCATATAAGCAAAAGGCTACTATGGAATGGCAAAATTTTAGACAAGCTAAAGGACAAAGTGTGCAAATCTTTACTCAAGAGTTTAGGAGAAGAGATTTGGTTTTGGGACTAGATTTATCTTCTCAAGAAACTTTACTCAAGTACATTGGAGCTTTACATAGTTATTTGAGACATACTATACTCATGTTTAATCATTGAAATCTAGATGAAGTTTGTGTACAATCTACTCATTTGGAAGCAAGAGGAAGGAACGATACTCATGAGGGTAACAAGAAGACGTTCATCCATGGAGACAAGGGAAAGAAGAAGTTAAAGGGAAATGGCATAAAGAATGTTGTTGTTAAGAAAGAGGGAGAAAAAATCACATGTAAACATTGTTCAAAAGATGGCCATGATGAAGACCATTGTTGGAAACTTCATCCTGAAAGAAGACCCAAAAAGTTTGGCAACAACAACAAAGGGAAGTCAA
>ML805376.1:50012-81396 GCA_009831015.1 Picea engelmannii | reverse complement strand
CTTTATGTCTCATCTGTCTTGATTATCATCTTGGTGTCTTTACTTCTATCTTTACATTTATTTCAACAACTGTTATATTCAGAAAATCATATAAAAAGTGAATTTCCAGCAAGTTTTTTATTTATAAAAGACTAGCCTAAGCACTTGTAATTAATACTTGTGAGTTAGGATGTTATTTTTGTTGGCTATAAACATAGGGTGATATTCCCGTCTGTTTTTTTTTCCAAGCGGAATTTGAAAATGCTTGAGTAAGATCATTTCATATCTTTTCCTCAAAACATGTGAGATATGTGATGACATGGCATCCCTGCCATGACTCGATGCATGTCATAGATCCTAATGAAATGACACATATCCCAAGGAAAATGTAATGCATCAAAATGTATGTAGATATGATAATATATGAGTACACTAATCTCAATGCAACATCATGGATCCCAATGCAGTGTCGTAGATCTCAAGGCATGGTACACGTATCCTAATGCACAATACCCACTAGAAGTGATGGGTCCAAATTCTTAGCGCACCATTAAATAGTAGCACCTGGTGACATCTCTTAACACAACAGAACAAATAGAGCTTAGTTTTAATATTTACCTAAGTCTTACATAACAAAATAATATTATACCTTAATATACATGCATCGAGCCCTAGGAAAACCCATATTTCCTAAGTATCTAGGTGAAATATAGGAAAAGATGAATAATAATGATGAAAGGGAAGAGGAAATGAGTTCATATGATGATCCTCAAATTCTTATACATGCATAGGTCTCTTTTATTCATTTATCCATTCATCTAGCTTTAATGAGCTAGGATTGTTTTACATAATAGCCTTAGAGAGGGAACTTAGCATTGAGTTACATGTCCTTGGCACTATTTCTTACTACCCCTTTATGCCTTTTTCTTTAAGAGTTCGGTTTATTGAACAAGTCCCTTTTATTTATATATTCAAATACAAGCCAACGATTAGGGTCATTGGCCTCAAAGCGAGAGGGGGCATTGCTAAAGCTTTATGTTTTGGATTTTGAATTTAACTCTTCACCTCTCAGCCTTGTTATCTTTATTTATTTGGGCATTTATCATTTAACCTTTTCTTTTGACCTTTGAGAAATCATACATGACCAGGATACAATTTTTTATATGGATGGAATGAATGATATTGGGAAGATGGAAAATGGCTAGTATGGTTAGGATGTGGACAACACTATCTAAGCTAAGAACATGTAGTACACATTAACCTAATATATGACACACTTCTAACATAAAACATGTTCCCCAAGGTACTACGAGGAAAAAAATAAAACCATATAATGTTATAAAGTGCTACTAGATATTGTTAGGTGTTTACCACTGTACAACAAACTAAGAAGTTATATCATCACATCCAAATGAACATTGATACATGGAATGTTAAACGAAGCATATTGGAACCATACCATACCATCCATAGTGCATATTTCATCTGAGGAGCGAGGATGAAGGTGAGATTACACCATAGTTGAGCTAGCACGATCATACATCTAATGGAGATCAAGAGAAACTATGTTTGGATCTGGAGAAAATGAGCATGATACCTCATGCAAGCAAAAACATGACACCCTTCTGAGGGTATCTAAAAGTTATCACCCCTAAGGGGTAAAAAGGCATAGATAAACATAAAACAGATCTGAAATCACTTCAATTACTGCAAATTTACAATAGTAAATATGCTCCATTATCTTCGAGATGTATGTTAAACCACTTAACACTTTCATCCATATGTCATGTCAAATTAGTGTGAACAACACGTGCTGGAAATTACCCAATCAAGAAGCTCGGTGGGAAGATCCCTAGAATGCATCCCTCCATGAGTTGACAACAGCTCATATCAATTTGAACAATCAAGAGGAGGAATTGGTATGGGTATTTAAATCCTCTGGTGGTAAATATTCGTCCATGCTTGGCTATGAGGACTTGGTGGATGAAAATATTGCAGTTGTCCCTTGGTGGGCCAAAACAATTTGGCATATTAAAGGCCCACCCAAAGGTATTTTATTTTTTTGGCTCATACTAAAGGACATAGTTTTAACTTAGGATCATCTTCAGAGATTAGGAATGCAAGGTCCTGATGTATGTGTTTTATGCAAAGGAGTTGAGGAAACTATTCCACATCTCTTTAGGATATGCTCTTACACCAATCAAGGTTGGATCAAAACCAATGATCAATTAGGTCTGGGATGGATTTGGGTGAAGGATACAATTGAAGAACGCTTTGAGGATTTATTTACAATATCTGGTTGGAAAAATTGTCGTGTTTTTCCCATTCTGATCTCTTGGGGAATGTGGCTGGCATGCAATGTTGGTTTGTTCGAGGGCTCTTTTTGGCCTACTTTAAAGGTATTACAATATAATTTTTCTTTATTTCCTCATTATAAAGTGCAACCAAATATCCAGAATCCTAGGATTGTAGAACCAATGATGATCAACAAATCCAAGATCTGGGGATTTTTTGATGGTGCTTTCCAAGGGGAGTCAAGGTACCGTGGCATCAAGTTTCTTCTCTTATTTATATATTTATCCTATATTTCTGGTAGCAAGCACATGGGAATTGGTACCAATAGCCATGCAAAGTTCTAGGCCCTACTCAAAGTATTGCATTGTGTAAAATCTCATAATATTGATTGACTTCAAATCTAGGGGGATTCTAAATTAGTGATAGATTGGATGTCTAGTTCCATGGTAGTTGAAGACTTACAGTTGGTCAGCGTTGGGGCGCTTCTTAAGGAGTTCTCAACAACATTTCATGATATTTATTTCAAACACATTTACCATGAGAACAATGTTGAAATCGATCGTCTGTCAAAAGAAGCATTGGCTATGGCCAAATTTTCTCTCCTTGAAGGAGCATGCCAATCAGAGGGTAACCTCTCATAATGACCGACATATTTTTTTATTTTGATAGTATTTGGCTATTTCAGCTTTTACAATGTTTTGATCTAATCCTTTATGCTATTTGAACAATTAATTTTGTTCTCTTAGAGGGTGAAGAGGAACTGTGTGGTGCCTTTTTTTATTGGTATTCTAAGTAGATGGGAATTTTTCATAGTAGTATTTTGCAGACATATTAGTCATCAACGCAGTTGAGCCTATGGATTGTAACCTTTATGTTGAAATAAAGTTACATTTTTTCGTGGAAAAAAGAAAAAAGAAAAAAATTAAAAATAAAAATAATATATATATATATATATATATATATATATATATATATATATATATATAAGAAATGAACTAAATATACAATCTCTATCTCTCCAAACCTTAGCAAAGGAAAACCATGAAAATCCTAGCCACCATCGAATATCCACAACAAGCCAACATCAACATGTGAAAGTCCTCATTGCCTTCAACAACAAGCCTGTATCACACAATCTTTCCACACTAGCATTGTTTTTTACCTGAGGGTTTTAAAACCCTAGTCATGTTGCATTGAAAAAGTACATAGAAAGACAGATCTAGCGCTAGCCTCCAAATCTACATGTCCATCCTAGGGTTTGAGTCCTCAAACCCTAAGTCTTCAACTCTTGTATCAACATCGAGAATACAATAACTTAATCTTCTTCCAAGAAAGGAATCACACCAAGCTCGAGACTCATCGAGCTCATCTCTCCATGATATTACCTTGGCCTTACATATGAAAAGAACAAGACTCCAAAACCATGCAAAGCCTTAGCTCCATTCTCCATGTCCTCTTGTAGGGTAGAAACTATAGTTCTACAAAAAGGCCACAAGATCCATCATCTCCTCCAACGACATGTTTTTCATTAGACTTTATATGCATAGCTCAAACCCTAGCATCTCACAAAAGCAATCTCTCCAAGAACATAGAAGGCATATCTCTATAACTCCTTATCTCCTCCTAGGGTTTCTTGATGAGCCCTATCATCTTGCTCCCTACAAGAATTATTCTCTTCTCTTAGGGTTTCACCATGAACCTTAATGTCTTCAAGACAAGTACAAAGAAGAGTAAACTGAACGATAAAAAATACAAGAGCTCTCTCCTCCTTTCTATATACAAGTAGTTGAGCAAAGCTAACATAAAATTAGGATGTGTCCATAAAAGTAACCAACAAGGCAACCCCCCCTAGAGATATCTACAATACAAGGATGTAAATTTGTTAAAATAGGGTTTATCCAACCCCACTATTAAGTTCCCTCTAAGAATGATCATCCTTGGGCCCAATGCCCCTCCTCCAAGATGGTGCACTATCCGACAAGTTGTTAGTGAAATTCTCCCTCTTCTACGGTGTTTCATTATCCAAGTGTCCTCAAGGAAATTATCCTCTAATTGTGTGCCACATGCCCTCTCATGTGCCCAATCCTACTCTTATGTGTGCCAATGTTATCACAAAGCTCCAATGCTCCTCCTTAACATACGTGTCATAGTCCATCACAAACCTCAAAGAAGTATAATTTTAAACCAAAGAATCCTCGAGTCAAGTGTCGAACCTCCAAGGTATATGTCACATGGTCCTAAGATCTAAGGGCTAAGTGCCCTCCTCCACTCCTCCTAGGTAGGTACCTTCCCTGATCAAGCAACCAACTCCCCCGTTGTGTGCACCCAATGGGTTAGTCATCATGTCAATCAAGGTAAAAACCTTCTAAGTAAGGGTACCATGCCAACGCTCTCACAAAGGTCAAGCATCCACCCAAGCTCAACCATCCATATATCCATTAAGCATTGCCGAGGGGCTAGGGTACATAGCGGTCTCCTAGAAAGGTGAAAACAATTTTGGAGTAGCCACACAAGCTAACAATCCAAAGGAAGTAAGTGGCCTTACAACCTTCAACATGGAAAGAAATTTCAAAATCAAACCAATCCAAATTGACCACTTAATCGATCAACATATTTTAAGATAGAAACTACCATGAATGTTGAATTTCAACAAGCAATTAGTGGAAGTTGAGCTAACAACTACCTTGTTACATTGTATCCTTCTTTGCCAGAAAAATATTGTGTATGATTGAAGTTGAATACAAGGAAAGAATCCTTGGCTACAAGTGTTTCACCAAGTCATAGTAATCAATGCCACATTGATTTATAAGCTATGTATTTATTCCACTTTGATACAAGAGAACTTTCATATTTTCACATATTGCATACTTGTCTAAATGAGTATTTATCTGCGGTCTTCGTTCTCTAATCTTGTTTAAAAAAAAGTTTTTAAATATTAGTGGTGATCAAAGCACCCAAATTTGTACTTCATGGGATTATGATGTTTACTTCTAGACTTCTCATTCATTTTTATGAATTTCATCTTGCTTGGGGTTCTGATATCTATCTAGAAATTGATTTTTTCAGCATATGAGAATGGCTTGTATGAGGTAGAGTTATATGCATAATTGTTTGTCATCAGAGGAGGACCAAACTTTCAGACTATGAATTTAAATATTTTCTCAACCTGATAGTCCTTGCAAGCCCTAAATTCATCATCAAGACTCTTAAGTGTATAAATATGACGATCTGAATTAAGAAAGGTAGTAACGAGAGATCCATGGAATGAATCTTGGTACAAACTTGAGATGATTTAGATGAGTTCTACAATGAAGCATGAAACAATACCTGATAAATATTTTTCTATATTTGTTCTGGCATACAAAGGAAAAATTGAAGGAACAGATCAACACTGTGTTCAAGGATGTTACATCAACAAGGCCATGGACAATATTATAGACAAGGGAAAAGTCAGTTGTAATATATGATAAGATATGTAATCTGATCATGTTGAAGTCATCACTATTCAGTTCAAGCCAAACAAAATAAGATAAGATATCGACAAGCCATAGACATAAGGCCCTAGCTCAACAACAACATCATCACTGTAAATAAAAGTAGATGTAGAAGATACAGATTCCATAATGTTTATGTTGATGCAGAATATTAGAAGATATGACTTGATGGCAGTGGGAGATGGGTTTTAAATTCTCTAAACAACCCCTTTCTTCAATAGAATTTTAGAAAACATCAATATGAAACCTGGGGATAGCATGGTTCCATTCTACCACTCAATATGAGAAACATTATCAGGAAAAGTTTTTGCAGGCTTTATAGCACAAAATATTGGGTCACGTGCTTTTCTACAACTGTTAGAAGATGGTCACGTGGTGACAATAGTGAGCAGTCTCTCTTGGGGAAATTTAGGAGTTGTTTGCTTATTGTAGCAGTTTTTCCATATCCTCATTGGTTGGAGTTTATTTATTCTTATTTGGATGACAAAAGGTCTGTAGATAAAATATCTAAAAGCAATACATTTGATGCAGTCCTGTATTTTTTTTGCTTTGTTTTCATCCAGACAATGCTTCATTCACTAAGGTACTATTAAAATATTACAGTGAATGCTTTGACAAATTTAGTGTTGAGAATATAGCCAAGAAAGTAAATAACTAACAAGATCAAGAAGACAAACAAGATGGGCGGAAAATGCAGGAAGCCAATTCAATTAATATGTACATCAATAATGTATATATAATACACATTGCCCAACTGTCCTCTAACGGTATGGCTGTTAGGGTAAGATAATGAATTTGTACATCAATAATGTATATATAGTACACATTGTAGAACTGTCCTCTAACGGTATGACTTTTAAGGTAAGATAACGAACTGAGATTAGAGTTTTCAACATACCCCCTTAATCATAAGTTTGTTCTTGCCTGAAAAATTGCCACTTCTTGAAAACTAGTAATGTTTCAAGCGAATATTTAGAGGGCTTAAGATCATCTCTAAACTATGAAAAAATAGTAGAAGATGAAGGCTTCTACTAAATTGGAGATTTAAGGATGACCACAAACTCTGAAAAGAGAGTTGATAACTCAAGGAAAATACCCCAAGAATGCTATCGAAATCAAAAGCTAGCAGAAGCAGAAAGTCTTCTACTAAATGGCATCGTTTCAAGATGACCATAAAATAGCCAAGAAAAGGGATGAAATCTCAAAAGGAACAGCTCCAAAAAAAACAGCTACAAATGCTTATGATGCTCTCTGAAAATGTAACAAGCATAACTTCATGTCTTCTGTTTAATTGGTGGTTTCATGCCGACCACAAACTATCAAGAGCTAAAAAACGAGTAGAACTTCACATGTTCTGTTTAATTTTTGGTTTCAAGCTAACCACAAACTATGAAGAGCTCAAAAACAAGATCTCAAAAACTATGAAGAGATGGTTTTAGGATTACCACAAACCATATCAACAAGAAACCAATAATTTGTATGTTCAGGAACAAGAATGCATAGCAGGAACAAGGTTGCATACACATGATCTAAAACAAAATTTGATTGTATGTTCATGAACAAGGATACACAATTTTTTCCCATCTGATCATTTGTTCACGAGCTCTAAAACAAACTTGGAACATGACTGAAAACGTTAGATGTTATTTCCCCCTGTCAGGGACAAGTGGTTCAAATTTCCTTGACCATAATGTGTATGCTTTCCACAATGCATACAAGAATGAAGATCGAAACAATGATCTTTCATATGTCCAACTTTATCAATGGAAAGAGGGATTCTTGCAATTCCACCCTTTGACAATAATCCAACTCGACAATAAACAATTTAAATTCAACAGAAGGGTGTTGGCTTCAACCAAAAATGCACCCAATTACAATCATAAATCAATTCAATAGTATGTGATACTCACAAAAGGAACAAGAGTAAGCACACAAAATTCTGAACGGACACAAGTCCAGAGTGCAGGAGTTGAATTATTCTGCAAGTCATAAAATTTTGAATAGACACAAGTCCAAAATGCAAGAGCTGAATTATTCTTTAAATTTTTTTGATGGTGTGCATGTAAAATTATATTATAACACAAACAATTATGTTTGAATTGAATTCCAGTCATCCTTCAATAGCTCTTTCTTTTGCAGGATAAATATTTAGATCACTCTTCTCGAACTTCATATCAAGGGTCACTTCTTGCAGTGCGCACTCACTCAACCAACGACCATACCAACAATATCCGTTGGCACCCTTATCAACTCTGATGCATATACTAACAATATTGATTGACACACTTATCAACTTTGATGCATATTCGTTGATTCCATATCTCTCGAGACACCTTCAGGCCGACCCACGCTTTACACAATTTGAGAGACGAACAATGATTTTCTTGGTAATAAATACAAGAAAAAAAGGTATATGACAGGTCAAACCATGTCAAAATAACGCAGATACAAAAATGATGAAACTTAGGGTTTTATTTTGACAATAGTACAGATGGTTATAAAAATCAGAGATCAATCAATAGATTACATATCAATTTAGGCTTCCATCTGTTCGAAGAGCCTTGCTTCATTCACAATCCTTGCTTCGGATTGACACTCCTCCAATGTACACGTCAAGTTCATTCCCGATCACTTCTCCCTCGTCCATATTAACACTCAGATCAACACCCATATTGACGCTCACTTCGGATTATCCGTTTTAGTCAGTGGCATGATCGACAATATCGCTCTTCCTTTATGCATTTTCAAACAATAATAAACTAGATCATGTCGCCTTTCTTGTCTTGTCTCCACTTTAATAATTCTTCGCTTCAATTACAAGGTCGAGGGTCCATGATTGATGAGTGTTCTCCTTCCCCTTCTAATTCTCACCCACAAAATTCATCAATATCAAAAGAAAACAACAATCTTACAAGTGCAGGTCGTGACAAGAAGAAAATAATCAAGAAGGCAAAATAACTACCAAAATAGAGAAGACAAATAACACATAATTATTCTCCACACTTTTCACCCCAGGAATTTTCCTTTATCTTAAAGCTTCCAACAATGTCTTGAGTATCAAAGCAACAACATATTTTCAAGCAACACTTTCTTCATTTGACCAACATGTATTTACGCATCAAACTCCTTGAACTCTTGCATAGGCACATAGGCATCACAATCCCACATGCACTAAGATCATAAATGTGCTCTGATTGTTGAAATATTGTAACTTCGAAGAATATTCTAATTATATTTGAGTTATTATATTATATATCAAATCCGCTTTTGTGGATTGGTCAAACTACATTTGTATGGTGGTATTTATATATTCGGCCCCTAGTGTTTATAAAGTGGTTTTAACTACTCCTAGAAGAAGTCGGCCCCACTAAGTGAAGATATATAACCCTAGCGCCTCCTCAACTACTATTTATATGTGAGGATGGTTCCTCACTTGTTCAAAAAAAAAACACTCACTCATATAGTGTGCATATCTTGAAGGCAATTGCAGTTGCAGGAGGAAGGAGAAGAGAGGCACATGCTCAATCTTGGTTTATTCTTGGTGTTTTGGTCTTAGTCTTGGCATTGTATTGGCAATCTATTATTGAGGAAGTTTTTGCTGGGTTTTCTCCCCCATGAGGGTTTCCCATGATAAAATGTCGTGTACCTTGTGATTGTGTTTCTTTTAGTGATCCTCTTTATGTTGTTGTTTTGGAAATGCATTGAATGCTCCTGTAATTTGGAAATAACCTAATAAAAATAGTAAAAACTTAACATGGTATTAGAGTTTGATTGAATAGAGCATCTTTCCCTGGGTATCTAAAAACGTCATTGTTGTCATACAAGGAAATTAGGGTTTTTTTATTGAAGAGGATTTTTTGTCCAAAAATGATATTGGGAAGTGCACCCTGCCCTAGCGCATCTTTTGGAAGCTTGAGTGAACTTTTTCAGTGACTAGATTCTTTGGAAAGTCAAAACCTAGTTTTGACTGGTACTAGAAAACCAAAACCAATACTAGAAGTACTAGTCTAGAATTGTGCAAGTCAAGTTTCAAGGGGTAAAACTTGGAATTTTCTGAAACAGTCAGCTCCATCAAACTCACCTCAGTCCAACGCATCCCCTGGTAAGCTCAATTTCATTTTTTGAGCACTTTCATTTTCTGGTCATTTTCTTAGCTCTAGGTCAAGATGTCTGCAAGCACCAAGCTTGTTGATAAGCTAGAAGGCGTGGAAATTTTTTGTTCTTGGAAGTACATAATTGGACTCATTCTTGAAGAGAATGAACTTGCAAAATTCATAAAAGAAAATGTACCGAAACCCGAAGAAAATGCAGCCAAAGAAAGTACAAGAAGGATATGATTAAGGCTAAAAGAATAATTGCAGATTCCATTAAATACCACTTGACCCCTCAAGTGTCTTCTAAGAATACTCCAAAATATATGTTTCATGTCGTAACCAAAATGTATGAAGGAAAGAACATCAACCGAAAGATGAACTTGATGTTGGCATATTTTACAGGAAGAGTGTGCTTGTCATTGATGGCAAGAAAAATAGTGACGATGGCAAATAGGAAAAGCACAAAATCATGAGGAGGAGCGAACAATATGCAAAGATCAAAGCTCAGAAGAGATGGCACAATGAGTTTCAGAAGAATCGATGGAGGACGACTAATGACTGATGTCAAAACATTTGGACGATACATAGAGATTAAAGCCCAAGAGAGTTAACGGATAATGATCAAAGCTCATAAAAGATGCCGCATTGAAACTCAGTAGGTATGGCATGATGAAACTTAGATCAAATCTAGATTTTTGATGAACAATTTCCAGATCAACGATAGGGAGATATTGTAGAGATTAGAAGGAGAATTAAACGACTCGCTAGTTCCAATCCCACAATTGGTCTAGATCGTAAGATCTCATAGACTCAAATATCGACAACTGTGGTTGATCCTACAAACAGTCAATTTAAGTCAGATTAAGTTATGACCGTCAGATGCACAATCGCCAGATCAACGACAGGGATAGATTGCAGAGATTGAAAGGGGAATTAAATATCGTACTGTTTCCAATCCCATAATTAGTCAGGACCGCCCGATCTTAGAGATTCGAAGATCAACAATTGTGGTTGACTCACCAAATGCACAACTTCAATAACAGAGTTTTGGTGATGAGTTAAATCACTTGCAAGTTATGGTTCTTCAATCATCCTTAATCATTGATCTGCTTCAAGTGTCTTCGTGACCGTTGGATCAAATTAAGTGGAAGGACAGGATAAACAAGGGTCAAGATCTGAGATCTTGATCATCCGAAGTTTCGTCAGCCGTCAAATTAAACTAAGTGGAAGGATATGATAAGCGAGGTAAAAAAACTGAGAGTTCGAATATCTGAATACCCGACAACCGTTGGATCATTCTAAAGTAGAAAGGACAGTTGGAGGGTTGTTGGATTTAAAACAAGTCAAAGCAACAACGCAGACAGATCAATCCGTCGATATAAGATCCTGATTGAAAGAACGTCATTCACTTTGGGTCTAAATATGTGAGGAGGTTAAGCTTGGGGGAAATCTCACGTCAAAGTTTTCAGTTTGAAATTCGAAATCCCTGAAGCCCAGAGACTCGGAGAGCCTAAATGAATCCTCGACCATCAGATCAAACGAGTAAGCCTCAACCGTCCGATTCAAGAGGACATGTGGCAAACTACATTAACAAGGATGTGTGGGAGATCTACGTCAGCAGACCATGTCAGCACAGACGTGTTGGAGATCTACATCAACAGACCACGTCGGCAAGGACACGTGGCACAGTCAGATAATGACAAGTGCCAAGTTGAAATCGACATTTCAGGTACGTGCAAATCAAGAATCAGAGTGACACATGGTAGAAACTCAGCTCATGTCACATCATCAAGTGATGTAGGCAAGTTACGTCACTCCGGGATTTTTACTTCGAGAGTTTTGCAACTAGAAAATGACACAAGCTCTGATGTCCCGAAGGACAAAATCCCAAAGTAAATATGGTTCGTCCGATCTAAAGAAGCACCTCAGGTGCATTCTTAACCATTGATCATACTACAATGGAAGGATAGCGTAAGTTGAAATAGAAAAAGTCCCAGAGTAATCTGTGGCCATCCATCTCAATGCTTGAATAAGACCCAGTCGTCGGATTAAGCCTTGTAAGAATCAAATCTGGCGATTTATCAGTTTACGTGAAATAAACGTAAACCGTCTGATCTGTTCGGGAAATCGGATTCAGAAGTTTTTGAAAGGTTTCAAGGCCAAAAGTTACAAAGGGAGAAGTGCCAAAGTTCCATTAGTCGTCCGTCACATCAGAAGATTGAATCATAACCGTTGATTTGATAAACACTCAAGCATTCGTTTGGCCTAGCGTTTGGTCACCGCCATTGTTCATATGATATAAGTGATTTAAATGATAATAAAATATGTCGTTGTAATGAGTAAGCCTGTGGTTCTGTAACACTCTGTCACATGTAATGGTTTGAAGGAAGCGCCTCCGTAGAATTTGGTTCCTGTGAAAATAACAGAGGTTCGAGATCGATTTTAATGGATGAAATTGATTCATATGTGATCAATTTAAGAAATGTCTTCACAGTAAAAATAATAATCAATGATTATGATTCAGTTACATTGACTGAATCATTGTTCCCGAGCAAAGGAATCACTATTCTGGTGCGTTGGAATCATGGCACTTGAGTGTTTTGAGTTTCCAGAAATGAGTGTTCTGATATTCCCAAAATGAGTGTTTTTTAGATACCCGACTTTAGCGTTGGAGAAGGCAGTGTAGCGGATGATAAGAGCATGAATAAAAGAACAAATGTCGTGACCGTGTGAGGTTGATGTTTCTCGGAAAAACAATTTGAGCTTTAAGTAATCAAGCAGAGGACATGAACAAAGCATGAAAATGAAGAAATGAAGAACATAAGTTGGACAGAGAGGATGGAAAGAGACAACAAGTGAAGACGAGCATGAACAGAGGGAAGTTGAGTAGATTTGCATAACAACGATGAGACTGGTAATTCATTGATAAATATTGTATCACTATAATAATTTTCAATGAGCAAAGATTTATATCTCAGGGTGGAAGGGTGGTGCTAGGGAGGACTGTTGTTCTCAAAGTTTCAAGTGGGCGCTTGAACATAGGGAGTTGTAGCTTCCATCTGGTTTTAGCCAGAAAAATCAGGGTGGTAGGGTGGTGCAAGGGAGAACCATTGTTTTATGTTATACAGGTTGGTGTCTGTGTGACAGGAAGTTGGTGCTTCCATCCAGTTGGTGTTGGAACACTCAGGGAGTTGGTGCTTCCTTCTAGTGGGTGCTAGAGAAACCAGGGAGTTGGTGCTTCCTTCTAGTGGGTGCTAGAGAAATCAGAGAGTTGGTTCTCTCAACAAGTTGCATCTTGTAAAACAAAGGTGGTAGCCTCACAAAGAGTTGGTGCTCATAAGAATGATAATGTACAGAAAATAAAGACTACTTATCCTATTAAGAAGAAGAGGTTTTCTCCCTTTATGGGCTTCCTCGGGAATATTTGTCTCTGTATGCTTCATGTGTGTGATTGATGTTGAATGATCTATTGCTTACTTCTCTAAACTATTGTGATCATCATTGAGTGTTCTTTAATGAGTTTAAAATGGACATAATTGTTTAAGCACAGTAAAAACTAATTCACCCCCCTCCCCTCTCAGTGGTCTAACAATTGGTATCAGATATGGTTCCTTTTATCTAAGAGTAGATCCTAGAGCTTAAACATGACTATCCATGAAGGAACTTCAACCAATAAGGCCCCCCTGTTTAATGGAACAAACTTTGCCTTCTGGAAAGTTAGGATGAGAACCCACATAATGGATTTAGGTGCAGATGTATGGGATGTGGTAAAGATTGGTTATGTAAAACCAATTGTACTAGATTCTAAGGATGACAAGCTAGAATTCAGCTTCAAAACTAAGGCTATGAATGCTATTCTGAGTGGGCTTGCAGAAGCAAAATTTGTAAAAGTTATGCACTTAGAATCTGCCAAAGATATGTGGTACAAACTCATTAGCAGTTATGAAGGTAATGAGAAGGTAAAGGATGCCAAGCTTCAAACCTACAAATTACAATTTGAACAAATAAATATGAAAGAGGATGAAATTGTTGGGAAGTAATTTCTGAGAGTTGAAAAACTAGTAAATGCAATGAAAGGACTTGGTGAAAAAATTGAGGAAGTCTCTTTAGTTCATAAAATTTTGAGATCTCTACCAGATAGGTTCAACCCAAAGGTCTCTGTTATAGAATAACTTAATGATCTAAAAGATTTTCCTTTTGATAAACTTCTAGGAACGTTGACTGCATATGAAATGAGGATAGGTAAAGATAAATCCACCTCTAGAGAAGCAACATTTAAAGAAGATAAGAATGAGGATAAGAATGAGGATTCTGAGCCTGATGAAATTGAAACAAAATTTGTGAGAAGACTAAAGAAAGGATCATGCAAGTACCAAGGCAAGTTTCCCTTCAAATGTTTTAACTGTGGAAAGAGAGGTCACTTTGCTTCTAAGTGTCCACACAAGAAGAAGGACCAGAACTATGAAGGTGAAGAGAAGTACAAATCCAAGAGATTTGGTAAAAATAAAATTTTTCATGTAAACAATGATGACTCTTCAGGAGACACATATAGTGACTCTTCTTGTGAAGATAAGGTTAATGAATTTATTCTTATGGCCAAAGAGGAATGTGATAATAAAATCACAGGAAGTGATGTTAATGATGAAGAAGTTGTGGTTGACTTGGAAGGAGAACTGATCAGTTCCCTAGAAGAAATTGACAGACTTATATTTAATATTAAGAAGAAAAAACAATTGATGATACAGTTCGAGAAAGACAATAAAAAACCTGATGAAGACTTTTTCCCGCTTAAAGCAGAATTAGAAGAGAGAAAGAAAATAGAGGACGTTATGAAACAACAACTATGAGAGAAGAAGGCAATATGTGAAGCCTTGGAAGAAGAGGTAGTAAAAACCAGAAAAGAGATGGAGAAGTTTAAATCATTGTATCTCCAAAATCTTCCAAGCATTAAAGCCTCAACAAAACTAAATGACATTCTGAGCAAACAAAGATTTCCTTTGTTGAAGATTGGTTTAGGCTATGTAAGTGATTCAAACAACAAACAACCAAAAAACAAAGAGTCAGTAAAGATGATCAAGTTCCAAGTCAACAGACAATCAAACCATGTGAGTACTTTGCCACCAGAAGATAATAAAGATAAGATGATCTCTGATAAAAAACAAAGATATTAGAAGATGGAGAAACAAATGCAAAGAATAAGGCCATCCTTTAGGTACCAAAATTTCTTCCATGGTTACTGTTTTTACTGCTCTAATTTTGGTCATAAGATTGCAAATTGTCAAATTAAGTTTAGAGACATGCAACTGAGGAGATCAGGGAAATAAATAACCTTTGCAACATAGAACTAAAGAATCAATGAGTAGAAAGAGTTGCACCAATCACTTTGAACTATTGAACAATGAGCTCAAATGCAATAATTGTCATAAATTCAGCCACAAAGCTGCAAACTGCCATATGAAGAATTACAAAGCAGATCCAAGGACAAAACCCTTAGCTAGAAATGCCAACACATGGAAAAAGAAAGATAGTGAAAAATGTGATTTAGTAATTTCAACTCAAAGACAAAAAGACACCTGGTATATAGACAGTGGATGTTCCAAGCACATGACTGGAGAAAAGGATAAGTTTCTGTCTATAAGTAAAAGAAAAACAAGAAATGTGACCTTTGGAAATGATGAACCAGGTAAAATCAAGGGTAAAGGGATGGTGAATTTGAGTAATGGCAAAGGAAAAGCCTAGGATGTTCTGCTTGTATATGGGATGAAACATAATTTTCCGAGTGTGAGTCAAATGTGTGACAGAGGATGTGAAGTGGTGTTCACTTCCAAAGATTGTAAGATAAAGTTTGTAAACTCGGGACAAGTGGTGGTTAAAGGCACAAGAACATAAAACAATGTCTATGTTTTGAAAGAAGAAAAAGAAGAATGTCACTTAAGCAAGTATGATGAAAGTTGGTTATGGAATAGGAGACTTGGAAACCTAAAATTTGATCATCTAATCAAACTTAGAAACTATGGGGCAGTAAAAGATCTTCCATAGATATCAAATCCATATGATTCTGTATCCAAACCTTGCCAAATAGGAAAACTTAGTCGAACACAGTTTAAATCCAAGAACTTTGCATCAACAGAGAAACCTCTTCAGTCAGTACATATAGATTTATGTGGACCATCAAGGAAGGAAGGTACAGGAAAAGAAAATTACTTCATCTTGATTATTGATGATTATTCTAGAATTACATGGGTTTCCTTTTTGAAGGAAAAATCTGAAGCATTTGAAAATTTCAAAGTGTTTAAGGCTCTGACTGAGAATCAAATAGGAAAAATAATGAAGGTTGTAAGGTCTGATAGAGGAGGAGAGTTTAGTTCAAGAGACTTCAAAGAGTTTTGTGATAAACATGGGATCAAAAGAGAGTATACTATTCCAAGGACTCCACAACAAAATGGAGTAGTTGAGAGGGAGAATAGATCAGTTCAGCAAATGGCAAGATCAATGATGAATGAACATAATATTGCTCAGACATATTGGATAGAAGCAATTCATACATCAGTACATATTCTTAACAAAGCTCATCTCAGGCCACAAAGTGACAAGACTCCTTATGAACTATGTTTTGGAAGACCTACTTCAATCAAGCATTTTAAAGTCTTTGAGAGTAAGTGTTATATCAAGAATAATGATGAAAATCTTGGCAAATATGATGACATGGTTGATGAAGGTATATTCTTAGGGTATGATACAAACAATAAAGGATACAAATGCTATAATAAGAGGTTGCATAAATTGGTTGATTGTATTGACATAAAAGTTGATGAAGAAATCCCAGTATGAGATGCAAGCAATATTGAGTCTGCTATAGAGGACACAACGGAAGATGAAGATGAACAGGTCCAAAAAACATAAGGAGAAGACTTTGAGTTAGATGCCAATACATATACAAATACTCTGCAGGACTCAAACCAAGAGATCAAGACAAAGACACCCTCAAGAGTTATTAGGAAGAATAATCTTGAACATCAGATAGTTGGTAATCTAAACCAAGGAGTTAGGACAAGAAAGCAGTTGAATAATGTCTGAGAACAATCTCAGATTTCCCTTCTGTCTTTTCTTGAACCTAAATACTTTAATTCAGCCAATGAAGATGACCATTGGTTTAAAGCCATGCATGATGAACTTGACCAGATTGAGAAAAACAATACTTGGGAGATGGTTCCTAGACCTGAAGGTAAAATTGTCATAGGTTCCAAATGGATCTTTAAGAATAAATTGAATGAGAAGGGACAAGTTGTCAGGGACAAAGCAATATTGGTCTATAAGGACTATGCACAGATTGAAGGAAAAGATTTTGATGAAACCTTTGCACCAGTGGAAAGATTGGAAGCCATCATAATGTTTCTTGCCTATGCATGTCATAAGAACTTTAAAGTATATCAGATGGATGTCAAGTCAGCATTTCTTAATGGATATCTAGGAGAAGAAGTATATATGGAACAACCTGAAGGATTTTCACTGACAGATAATCTTGACTATGTCTGTAAGTTGAAAAAGGCATTATATGGACTGAAACAGGAACCACGAGCCTGGTATTACAGACTGGACAAATTTCTACAGGACAAAGGATTCAAGAAAGGTATTGTTGACAATAATATATACATTAAGTCTGAAGGTGATGATTTATTAGTTGTTTTGGTTTATGTAGATGACATTATTTTTGGATGCACTAATGACCCTTCAGTTTAGTGGTTTTCTAATTCAACGCAGATTGAGTTTGAGATGTCCATGATAGGATAACTGTCATATTTTCTTGTCTTACGAATCAATCAGATTTCTGTAGGGATATTTATCTCACAAGAAAAGTATTTGAAAGAGATGTTAAAGAGGTTTCAGATGGAAGATTCTACACCTATGAGCACACCTATGGTGGTTGGTTGCAAGCTCAGTAAAGATGATATTTCACTTGATATTGATCAAAGAACATATCGATCAATGATAGGTAGTCTTCTGTACGTCACAACATCCCGTCTTGATATCATGCAATCTATTGGAATGGTAGGTCGTTATCAGTCTGCTCCTAAACAAAGTCATTTAGTAACTGTCAAAAATATATTCAAATATTTGAAGGGAACAATGACTTATGGTCTTTGGTACCCTAGAAATCAGAACTTTCAATTAAATGCATATTCAGATGTTGATTGGGCAAATTGTCTGGATCAGAGAAAGAGCACCAGTGGAGGTGCATTCTTCTTAGGTGATTCATTAGTAGCATGTCTTAGTAAGAAGCAGTGATCTATTTCATTGTTAACTATAGATGCAGAGTACATAATTGCTGCTACTTGTTGCACTCAGATCTTATGGATGATACAAACTCTTGCATATTTGAAGGTAACTTACACTGATCCCATTCCACTTCACTGTGACAACACCAGTGCCATTAGTGTCTCGAAGAATCTTGTTCTCCATTCAAAGACAAATCATATACCAATAAAGTATCATTTTCTCAAAGAGCGGGTTACGAACATAGTTGTTCAGCTGAATTATATTCCTTCCACTGAACAAATTGCAGACATCTTTACTAAACCCCTAGCCAAGACACCATTTGAATATCTCTGTCAGAAGTTGGGTGTCATCCCTTCTCTCACCTAAGAGAGTCCATCCTGTCAGGGGGAGTATGTACTGGTTGAATATCGGATACCTTCGAAAAGTACTGCAATAGCTTAGGGGGAACATGTTTTCTTTGACATTGATGTCAAAGGGAGAGAAAAGGTCTAGTCTGGATGCTATAGTTGGAGGTCTAAGCAGAATAGTGCAACCTTTCAGAGTTTCCATCAATGCCAAAGGGGGAGATTGTTGGCATATTTTATAGGAAGAGTGTGCTTGTCATTGATGGAAAGAACAACAATGAAGATGGAAGATAGGAGAAGCACAAGCTCAAGAGGAGGAGAGAACACTATGCAAAGATCAAAGCTCAGAAGAGATGGCGCAATGAGTTTTAGAAGAATTGATGGAGGACGACTAATGACTGATGTCAAAACAGTTGGACAATATGCAAAGATTAAATCCCAGGAGAGTTAACGGATAATGATCAAAGCTCAGAAGAGATGTCACGTTGAAACTCGGTATGTATGGCGTGATGAAACTTATATCAAATCTAGACCGTTGATGCGCAAACGCCAGATGAACGACATAGAGAGATTGCGAAGCTCAGAAGGACAATTAAACGACTCGCTAGTTCCAATCCCACAATTGGTCTAGATCGTCATATATCATAGACTTGAATATCGGCGACTATGGTTGATCATACAAACAATGAGTTTAAGTCATATTAATTCGTGACCATCGGATGCGCAATCGCTAGATAAACGACCGTAAGGACCATCCGATTGAAAGGGGAATTAAATATCGTGTTGTTTCCAATATCGCAATTAGTCAGGACTGTGTGATCTTAGATATTCGAAGATCAACGATTATGGTTGACTCACCAAACACACAACTTCAATTACAGAGTTTTGGTGACTAGTTAAATCACTCGCAAGTTATGGTTCTGCAATCATCCTTGATCGTTGATCTGCTTCAAGTGTCTTCACGAACGTTGGATCAAATCAAGTGGAAGGACAGGATAAGAAAGGCCCAAGATATGAGATCTTGATCATCCGAAGTTTCGTTAGTCGTCAGATCAAAATAAGTGGAAGGATAGGATAAGTGAGGTAAAAAGGTTGAGAGTTCGAATATTTGAATACCCGACAATCGTTGGATCATTCTAAAGTAGAAAGGATAGTTGGAGGGTCATTGGATTTAAAACAAGTCAAAGCATCAACGCAGACATATCAAGTCTTCGATCTAAGATCCTGATCAAACGAACGTCATTCACTTCGGGTCTAAATATGTGAGGAGGTTAAGCTTAGGGGAAATCTCACGTCAAATTTTTCAGTTTGAAATTCGAAATCCTCAGAGACCCGGAGAGATGAAATGAATCCTCGACTGCCGGATCATATGAGTAAGACTCAATTGTCTGATTCAATAGCACATGTGGCATAATATGTCAGCAAGGACATGTGGGATATCTACGTTAGCATACCATGTCAGTAAGGACATGTGGGAGCTCTATGTCAGCAGACCACGTCGGTAAGGACACATGGCACAATCAGATAATGACAAGTGCCAAGTTGAAATCAACATTTCAGGTACGTGCAAATCAAGAATTAGAGTGACACGTGGCAGACACTCGGCTCATGTCACGTCATCAAGTGACGTAGGGAAGTTACGTCACTCCGGGAGTTTTACTTCAGGATTTTTTCCACTAGTAAATGACACAAGCTCTGAAGTCCCGAAGGATAAAATCCCGAAGTAAATATGGTTCGTTCGATCTAAAGAAGCACCTAGGGTGCATTCTTAACCAGTGATCATAATATAGTGGAAGGATAGAATAAGTTGAAATAGACTAAGTCCCGAAGTAATCTGCGGCCATCCATCTCAATGCTTGAATAAGACCCATCCATCGGATTAACCCTTGTAAGAATCAAATCTGACGATTGATCAGTTTCCGCGAAATAAACGTAAACCATCCGATCTATTCGAGAAATATGATTTAGAAGTTTTTGAAAGGTTTCAAGTCCAAAAGTTTCGAAGGGCGAAGTGACGAAGTTTTGTTAGTCGTCCATCGCATTAGAATATTGAATCGTAACCGTTGATTTGATAAGTGCTCAAGCATTCATTTGTCCTAGCGTTTGGTCACCGTCGTTGTTCATATGATATAAGTTATTTAAATGATAATAAAATACGTCACTGTAATGAGTAAGCCCATGGTTCTGTAATGCTCAGTCACATGTAATGGTTTGAAGGAAGCGCCTCTGTAGAATTCGGTTCCTGTGAAAATAATAGAGGTTCGAGATTGAGTTTAATGGATGAAATTGATCCATATGTGATCAATTTATGAAACTCCTTCATAGTAAAAATAATAATCAATGATTATGATTTAGTTACACTAACTGAATTGTTGTTCCTGAGTAGAGGAATCACTGTTATGGGGCATTAGAATCATGGCACTTGAGTGTTCCGAGTTTCCAGAAATGAGTGTTCTGATATTCCCGAAATGAGCATTTTTGAGATACCCGATTTGAGCATTTGAGAAGGTAGTGTAACGGATGATAAGAGCATAGATAAAAGAAAAAATGTCGTGATCATGTGAGGTTGTTGTTTCTCGAAAAAACAAGTTGATTTGTAAGTAATCAAGCAGAGAACATGAACAGAGCGTGAAAATGAAGAAATGAAGAACATAAGCTGGACATAGTAGATGGAAAGAGACAACAAGTGAAGACAAGCATGAACAGACAGAAGCATAGAAGATTTGAAGAACAATGATGTGACTGGTAAGTCAATGATAAATATTGTATCACTGCAATAATTTTCAGTAAGAAAAGATTTATATCTCAGGGTGGTAGGGTGGTGCTAGGGAACATTGTTGTCCTCAGAGTTTCAAGTGGGTGCTTGAACACATGGAGTTATAGCTTCCATCTGGTTGCAGCCAAAAAAACCAGGGTGGTAGGGTGGTGCAAGGGAGAACCATTGTTCTCTGTCATACAGGTTGGTGCCTGTGTGACAGGAAGTTGGCGCTTCCATCCAATTGGTGCTGGAACACTCAAGGAGTTGGTGCTTCCTTCTAGTGGGTACTAGAGAAACCAGGGAGTTGGTGCTTCCTTCTAGTGGGTGCTAGAGAAATCAGAGAGTTGGTGCTCTCATCAAGTTGCATCTTATAAAACAGAGGTGGTAGAGTCACAAAGAGTTGGTGCTCATAAGAATGATAATGCACAAAAAATAAAGACTACTTATCATATTAAGAAGAAGAGGTTTTCTCCCTTTATGGGTTTCCTCAAGAATATATGTCTCTATATGCTTCATGTGTGTGATTATGTTGAATGATCTATTGCTTGCTTCCCTGAACTATTGTGGTCATCATTGAGTTTTGTGTAATGAGTTTAAAATGGGAATAATTGTTTAAGCACAGTAACAATTTATTCAGCCCCGCCCCCTCTCAGTTGTCTAACACTTGAGAACCTAACTCAAGAATACAAAGATGTAGAAAGGAGAAACAATTTAAGACTATTTCTCTAGGATTTCTCAATTCAAGGAACAATTAGAGGCAATTGGAGACAACTTAGATGAAGATGAACTCATAATGACAATCCTTAATGGTCTCACAATACCTTGGGATGCCTTCATCCAAACTATTTGTGCAAGAAAGGAGAAACTCCAATTTGACAGTTTATGGGAAGAATGTGTTCAATAAAAAACAAGAGTGGCCAACCGAGAAGACATCCTATTAAGAGATGAAGATCAAGTCCTAGCTTCTCATGCTAAGGGTAGAAAGAAAAAGTGTCATTTTCAAAAGGAGACCCAATTTCATAAAGAATCTCACTCTCCAAAGAGATTCCAGAAATATCATAAGGGTCAAAAAAAGGGAAAAGATTTATCCTCCTATCAATGTTATCATTGTGAAAAGATGGGACACATTGCTAAGAACTGTCCTTCCAGAAGGGAAGAATACAAGAGGAGAAATAAAAAAATACATCATGCCCATGCAACTGAAGATGATGAGCCACCCAAGAAGTTAACTAAATAAGAGATTGAATATTATGTTTTGTTTTCTGCCCTCTCAGGATCTGCAAAACTTGGAGAGGGTACTTGTCTCATAGAGATCGGTGCCTCTAAGCACATGAAAGGTCAGAGAAACATTCTCTCTAGCCTTACAGAAAATGATTTCCCCCAGAAAGTTTCACTTGGAGATGATTATCAATCCCCTATCAAAGGAATGGGAGACTCCATCTACAAACTTGATTCAGTAACTCCGATGAGAATGAAGGATGTACTCTATGTACCAGGATTGACAAAGAACTTACTTTCTATCTCAACCCTAGATAAGAAAGGTTTCAGGCTTGCATTCATAGATGGTGAAGTTTTTATGTGGCCTAAAGGAAAAACTATAGAAGATACAGTTGTTATTGGAACATAAGAAGGTGGTTTGTACAAGTTAAAAGGTCACTCAGATGTAGCCTTGACTCACTCTACTGAAAACCCTTGTGAACTTTGGCATAGAATACTAGCTCACATCAACTACAAAGCCTTACCATATGTAAGCAAGGTAGTTACATGTTTACCATAATTAAAGGTTGATCATGAAGGTGTATGCAAAGGATGTGCAGAAGGAAAGAACATAAAGAATCATTTCCCAAAAAGAGACAGTAAAGCAGAAGGAATATTGGAACTTGTCCACTCATATGTATGCGGTCCAATGCCATCAACCTCTCGAAGAGGGTATGTATACTATGTATCCTTTATTGATAATTACTCTCGTAAGACTTGGGTTTATTTCTTGAGGTCAAAAGATGAAGTACTTAAAAATTTCAAGGAATTCAAAACCTTGGTAGAAAACCTCTCCAAAAGGAAAATCAAGATACTCAGGTCAAGCAATGGAGGAGAGTACACTTCAAATGAATTTGGAAACTTTTGCAGAGATGTCAGGATTAAGAGGGAGCTCACCACTCCTTATATCCTCAACAAAATAGTGTAGCAATAAGAAAGAATAGAACGATTATGGAAGAAGTAAAGACTATGATTCACGATCAAGATCTTCCAATGCACTTATGGGATGAAGCAACAAGAACAACATTATATGTACAAAATAGATTATCCCATAGTGCATTTAGATTCAAAACTCCCGAAGAAATGTTCACTAGAAAGAATCCAGAAGTAAGCCATCTCAAAATATTTGGTTGTCTAGTATTTGTGCACATTCCAAAAGAAAAGAGAACTAAGTTGGATCCTTCAGGAAAGAAGAGAATATTTGTTGGATACTGTGAGGCCTCTAATGTATTCATAATCTACATACCAGGTTACCATGATATTGATATCAGTATAGATGTAATCTTTGATGAATATGAAACACTCAAAAGATCAAGGAAATTCCAGTACGAAGAAGTATATGAAGAAGAACTTGTAGCTCCTAGAATTGCAGAACCCATGAAGGAAGTTACAGTTACCCCTGATGATGAGATTCCAGAAGATCATGATATGATAGAATATAAACAACCTCCCCATATGACTATCTCTCACAAGAGAAAGCTAACTTGGGAAAGAGAACTTATTCAAGATGCAGAGAAATATGGTGCCCCAAAAGGAACCATGAGACAAAGAAAGAAACCTAAGTCATTCTCCAACTAATAATAATAATCTATTTTTAAGGTCACGGCCAAGCCACACCAAATTAATGTATGAGACCCCCTTGTTTGTGGGACAAGGAACCCCCCTCTGCCCAACGATTTGACTGGTAAAGTCTATGGAGGTATACATACCCTACCCCCCCTTTGGATTTGAACTTGTGACCTCTTAAGAGGAAACACATGTTCTTAACTATATGGCCTTGATGTGTGATCTCTTAGAAAATGAACCTACTTGGCTTGTAGAAGTCGTTCAGAATAAATAATGGATGGATGTACGCCATAACAAAAGAATATTGATCCATTATAAAGAATGATGTATGGGAAGTAGTTCCCAAACCAAAGAACAAATATGTGGTTTCTTCCAAGTGGATATACAAAATAAAACATGCAGCAGACGTAAGTATTGAAAAACATAAGGCAATATTTGTGGCTCATGGATTTTCTCAGAAGCAAGGTGTTGACTATGAAGAGACATTTTCTCTTGTAGCCATATACACTTCTATAATAACCATAATAACTCTTGTAGCCAAAATGAAGTGGAAGTTACACCAAATGGATGTGAAACCAACTTTCTCAAATGGTGTTATTGAATAAGAAGAGTATATAGAACAACCACAAGGGTTTGAATTTGAAAATAGAAAGACTCATGTTTGCAGGTTGAAGAAAGCTCTGTACGGATTGAAGCAAGCTCATAGAGATTGGTATGGAAGAATTGATAGTTTCCTGACAAGGTTGGGATTTACAAAGCGTAAAGTTGATCCTAACCTATACTTCAAGGTTGTGAATGATGAGATAGTTATATTGCTACTATATGTGGATGATTTATTCTTGATGGGAAACGAAAAACTCATCATAGATTGCAAGAAGAAGTTCACTGCAGAGTTTGAGATGAAATACCTAGGCCCGGTGCATTATTTCTTTGGTCTTGAAGTTTGGTAGAGCCCAGAGAAGATCTTCCTTAACCAAGGGAAGTGTACAATTGAAATATTGAAGAGATTTGACATGTTGGAATGTAAATCCATGAACACACCCATGGAAACGAATTTGAAGCTCATGGTTGATACTTTGTCAGAGTTGGTTGATGTTATTCTATACAGACAAATTATTGGATCGTTGATGTATCTGACGAATATCGGGCCAGATATATGCTTTGCTGTGAACACCTTGAGTTCGTATATGGTGGAGCCCAGACGTGTTCACCTTGTAGATACAAAGCATGTGATGAGATATCTTAAGGGTACGTTGGATTATGGTCTTTTTTATACTGGAGATCATGATGTCTGACTGTATGGTTATACTGATTTAGATTGGGCTGGAAGTGTTTCAGACATAAAAATCACTTCAGGATGTTGTTTCAGTTTGGGGTCAGCCATGACTTCATGGAAAAGAAGGAAGCAATCCAGTATTGCTCCCGGCACGACAAAAGAAGAGTACATTGCAACATGTTTTGCCAGTTGTGAAGCCATATGGCTTCGGAAGTTGTTGAAAGGTCTGTTTGATCTGGATATGGAAGCCACCATGATTCTATGTGATAACCAAAGTAGTATAAATATGATGGAGAACCTACTGTTCGATGATAAGTCGAAGCACATAGAGATCTGGTATCACTACATTCATGATATGGTGCAAAGGGGAGTTATAAAGCTCCAATATGTTGGCACATATGAGTAGGTTGCAGATGTGTTGACCAAGCCTCTGTCTCATGTGAAGTTTGAGTACTTCCGAGACAAGCTTGGTGTTTTCCGAAAGGAATTCCCTAGAAAGGGGGAGTGATGTTGATGATACTATGGTATCCTGACCAACAACGGGTAACTCCGTTAGGATTTTATATCCTAGGGGATTGATCAGCCCTCAATAGATCCTAAAGGTCTGGTAAGGATGGTCTGTCAGAGTACCTGTGCATGAATATGCCAGTTGTGGTTAGTAGTGGTAGGTCCATTAGGATTTTATATATTAGGGAATATTATGATTCCTGGGGAAATCCCAAAGGTCCGGCAAGGATGGTCTTTCAAAGTACCATGTGGTAGCTTGTTAGGATTTTATATCCTAGGGAATCTTATGATTCCTGGGCAGATCTTGAAGGTACAGTAGGGATGGTCTGTTAGAGTACCACAAATTGTTTTGATGCACCTGCCTCATTCTGTTGCCACATGTTGTTGATGATGTTGTTCTAGCCTCTTGCTGCTGATGATGTTGTTCCAGCCTCGTGTTGTTGATGATGATTTTCTAGCTTCGTGCTATTGACATTGATGTTTTAGCTTCATGTTGTTGTTGCTGATGATGATGATACTCGAGCTCCATACTATAAGCGATGATGATATTGATGATGAGAAAAACTTCCAATGATTTGTAGATGTGTCAGTTAGTGTTCCAAATGTTGATGATGATGTTGCCCTCTCTTTCTCTTGATGATGTTGTATTGAGTCATGTCAGTAGAATACTCTTCTTGTTAAGGGGGAGTGTTGAAATATTGCAACTTCGAAGAATATTCTAATTATGTTTGAGTTATTATCTTATAGATCAAATCCCCTTTTGTAGATTGATCATGTCGGGTCTTGTAAAAGATCAAATCCCCTTTTGTGGATTGGTTAAACTACATTTGTATGGTGGTATTAATAAATTCGTCCCTTAGTGTTTATAAAGTGGTTTTAACCACTCCTAGAAGAAGTCAACCCCACTAAGTGAAGATACATAACCCTATCTCCTCCTCAACTAGTATTTATATGTGAGGATGGTGCCTCACTTGTTCACAAAAAAAACACTCACTCATCTAGTGCGCATATCTTGAAGGCAGTTGTAGTTGTACGAGGAAGGAGAAGAGAGGTGCATGCTCAGTCTTGGTTTATTCTTGGTGTTTTGGTATTAGTCTTGGCATTGTATTGGCAATCTATTATTGAGGAAGTTTTTGCTAGGTTTTCTCCCCCATGAGGGTTTCCCAGGATAAAATGTTGTGTACCTTGTGATTGTTTTGCTTTCAGTCATCCTCTTTATGTTGTTGTTTTGGAAATGCATTGAATCCTCATGTAATCTGAAAATAACCTAATAACAATAGTAAAAACTTAACACTGATACCACTGTTAATAATATAGCCAAGAAAGTAAATAACTAACAAGACCAAGAAGGAAAAGAAGACGTGAGGAAAAGCCATGAAGCCAATTCAATTAATTTGTACATCAATAATGTATATATAGTACACATTGCACAATTGTCTTTTAACCGAATGACTGTTAGGGTAAGATAACGAACTGAGATTAGTATTTTCAACATTTAGAAGCAATGGTTGCCAATAATGTGAAGAAATTTATTTAAACACTCATGAACCATATGGAGAACATGAGACACTGCGAATAATTAAACATAGTCCTCAAGTGTCGATTAACCCATATGGAAAATCTAATGAAATAGGAGAAGAAACTATTAAGGGTCATATGGAAAAGCTAATGAAATAGGAGAAGGAACTATTAGGGGCCATGCAAGAAACTTAGATCAAGATGTGACCACTTTGAGGTACTTTACTATATTAGGCTACAATCTTGAAGGAGGATTGATGAACACCCAAGGAATGTACAATGATATTTATATAATATAGTGAGAGCTTAATTACTTTGCACAGTGCATAATCTTACAATAGTTTGGTTGTTTATATAATATAGTGAGAGCTTAATTACTTTGCACAGTGCATAATCTTATAATAGTTTGGTTGTAGCTTGGAGGTAGCAAAGAAATAATTAAGGATGAAAAACTTGGGCACAAACCACGCTATGAACATTTGAAATAACCATTGCACATCTTAATTGAGGTTGAATTACCTGCCAATATCATTGATGCTAAACTGAAACAAGCTTATGATATTATTGAAGATATACATAAGCTTGTGGATGAGTTTTATGGCTATTTCAAGAAAGCAACCACCGAGGGATATACTAACAAGAGTCATAGATATATGGATATACGTGCCCAGATCTTGACCATGAGATCTGAGGGATGTTGGAAGGTTGTTAGTCTAGGGTGGCATTGCATAGTGATGTCACCCAGAGACATGTGGACCTCATTTTGAAGTGCCACATGTTACCCAAATTCGTTAGTATCACACACCCTATAGACCCTGTGGAACGTGACACGTGTCATTCCACATAAGGGAACGTGTCACCCCTGACCCATCTACGTGTCAACCCTTGGTACATGCCCACCTAGCCAATGTGGTATGTGAAGTGATTGGAATTCTAGGAGTCTGGGACTTCGGAGGATTTGAGGTGCTTCAAACATCCCTGAAGTGTCGAAGTGTCGGAGTAGATCCTAGCCGTTGACACGGGAAGGAATGTGGTAGTAGATCATTACCTCTGGAGAAGAGCCACACCGGAGGAAATGAGGTGAGGTTCTTTGAAAATCCCTAAAGCCCAAAGTAGCGGAGTAGATCTGACTCATTCGTTGGTAAGGACAGGTGTCACCGACTCCCTCACTTCGGAGCAAAATTACTCTGGGAGAGTTGAAGAGTGGAGGTGTGAGGACTCATGAATGCTAGAGTCACAAAGTCATTTCATTCGTCTGTGAAGGAGGATGCGTGTCAGGAGATCCAACACTCCAGAAGTATTTCACACCATATGTTTGCGAGTGTGAAGACTCGATAACTCTCGAAGGTCGAAGCGTATGATTTCATCGTGGTTGTTGAATAGAGGAGGACGCATGTCAGGAGATCTGACACTTCAGAAGGATTTCACTCTGGAGGTTTGCGAGTGTGAAAAATCGAGAAATATTGAAGGCTGAAGCGTCAAAGTTCATCGTGACCATTGAATAGAGGAGGACGAGTCTCAGGAGATCCAACACTCTAGAAGGATTTCACTCCGGAGGTTTGCGAGTGTGAAAACTTGAGAACTACCGAAGGCCAGAGCGCCAGAGTTCATCATGACCATTGAATAGAGGAGGAAGTGTGTCAGGAGATTTGACACTTCGGAGGTTTGCGTGTGTGAAGACTTGACAACTGCCAAAGCTCGGAGTCTCGAAGTGAATCAGGGCCGTCAAATTCTCTGAGGACACGTAGCGTCGAATTGTGAACTTCGGATATTCACCACTCTGGAGGATTCATGTGGTGGTTGTCTTGGCGTCTGGTCATAGCCTACATTAATATGCAATTGTAGATGAAGGGAAGGGGCTAGGCATGGAATCCAAATTCGAAGGTCGAACGTTGAATTCCCTGTTATCCTGTGAGTTAGTCGAGGACCAAGTCCAGTCGTTGGATTTTTTGGTGGATGGATTTCCGCCATAGAATTAATAACACTGGAAGTTCCGGGATATCAAATAACTTGGGAGAGGTATATATTCCAGCTCTGAGCTTGGTTTTTAGCATGGAGATCATGGTTGGAAAGGTCTGGATGAGGAGAATGGGATAGAGACCCTGAATGGAGGTTTTTATTTCTTAAGAAGAATGAAATTTTAATTCCCCACCATGGGTGTGTTAAAAATTGGTATCAGCGCATGGTTACAACACTTGTCTTGCTTGGGCTCATGGACGAGTCGCTTAAAAACCATGTTTAAAGAAAATATTAAGGGTGGCGCCCTACCTTACCTCTTTCCTAAAGAATCTGGTTAAACTATTACTAAAGAAAAGAATGAAAAATTTCTACTGTGTGTGTATTTAAGAAAAACAAAATGAACTATGTGTTGTTCATGAACTAATAGACTGTTAGCTAATAATAAGTGTTTCTTCAGCACTCAAACAATCAATGAATCTTGGGAAACTCCAAGTATAAAGGATGGTGACGTTCCATGAAGTAGGGGATGGATCCCACAATAGAGATTAAGAATCTGACGAAAGGAGGGTGGTGGAAACCCCTCCGGATCTGGCTGAAACTGTAAGGAGCCTCATGGACGAATTACAGAGTTGAAAGGCCAACAATGAGAGATTAATAAAATATCAAGAAAAAAAAACGGAAATTAATGCAGTCTTGTTGTAGATCTTATCCAACATACAGAGGCAGCTACAACATGGACCCGAAACCAGTCATGTGGACCGACGACATATGAAGAGAAGTCAAAGTCCACCTGAAATACGAAAAAGTGGTCCCATAAGTGGCCACACTGGGAGAAGTACCTCGAGGAACGCCCAACCTGGAGGCATATGACACTCATAGAGAGAGTCCTATGGAAAGGAAAATGGAAACTCAGAGGGATCTTCTAGTAGAAAAACTAGCTCACATTCTCAGAAGAAAGGAAAGACATGAAATCATTCTAAAATTCATGAAGAGTTCAAGAAAGCCAAACCACCCTCTTTCAATGGAGATATTGACAAAGGGGAAGAGGCATAATCTTGGCTTCTTGGTTTAAATAAGTACTTCAGAGTCCATGACTACTCTGAAAACTTGAAGGCTCAAATAACCATCTTCAACCTGAATGGAAAGGCTTCCATTTGGTGGGAATACCTTAAGATTGTGAAAGGGATCCATGAAGAGGAATTATCATGGAAACAGTTTGAGAAACACTTCAAGAAGAAGTATCTGTCAGAGAAATACTTTGACGGGAAGACTGAAGAGTCCTACGAACTCAATATGGGGCAACTCATCATAGAGGAATATATCAATAAATTCCTTGAGTTGCTCAGGTATGTACCCTACATAAATGATGAAAATGTAAAAGTGCAACGATTTATCAGTGGGTTACCTCAGACCTACTGGAACAAGATTGAGTTTTACGAGCCAATGACCTTATAAGACATTATATGAAAGGCAAAGTATTGTTATGAACAGTTCGGGAGCCAAACAAGACCTCGAGAGGAATGGAAGAAGAAGAATTGTTCAAGATTCAAGAAGAAGGGGTTTAAATCCTCAAGATTTAAGAACTATAGGAAGGATTATAGGATGCACCTTCCTACCTAAAGTGTGTATTAGTAGAATGTCCCCTCCCAGAGTGGGAATAAACCTTTTGGATCAACCCCAGGAAAGATTGATAACCCAAAGCGAGAACCCTTGAAATGTTGGGGTTGCAGGGAAGAACATCTACTGAGGGATTTCACACACAGACAATAGAACAGTAGGAAAGTCTACAACATCCAAGAACCTACCACAGTAAATGATGTGGCTAAGAGCATGCCATAGATTTATGCATCTTTGGATAATAAACAAGATGACCACCAAGCTTCAGTGGTGGTGTTAAGAACCAAATATCAATATATGATAGAAAAACCTCAGAAAAAGTACTCAACGCCTTGAAAAAGAGATAATTTCAGATAATAAGCCTCTTCGAGGGGGGAACCTCCTTTTACCCCACTTAAATGTTCAAGTACAAGATGATTCAAAATGAAAATGTCTCCTTGGTA
>ML805376.1:15225-34255 GCA_009831015.1 Picea engelmannii | reverse complement strand
AAACCCTAGAGTTCAAGGGTAGGTTGAATACCTCAAGAAGGAATATGTTATCTCAGTCTTTCAACCTTCCCTTAATAACTTCTCAGTCACCCTCTGGGTTTTTGTTTTTTCCTTCCTGGACTTCAGATTGTGAAGACTTCCAAGGTATCCGACCTACAAACTCTTTGAGTCAGTATTTTGAACCTTTGACTTTGCACGATCCCTTCCTAAAGTGGATTGAGCACCTTCATGCGAGAATGACTTGGCATGATTTTATCCCTCCCTTCCACATCCATGAGCTAGATTTTATGATTTCCGATGATATAGTACATCCTCTAACTCATGTTATTTTTGTGCTTAACTTATCACTGTTTTGGTTTATGATGAAGCGTAGAGGCAGGTATTGTGAGACATTGCTAGGGTGGTTTCATTGGTTATTTGATTACACCTAGCCTTCAACCAACATGTAAGTAGAGGTAAGTAGGTAGGCATTTGCATTCATTGTATATATCGTTTGCATTTCATGCTAGAGTAGTTTGTATTTCCATTTGTACATATGCTTGCTTTCATTTTATATATTATATATGTATGAGTCGGGGTTGATATCACCACCCCAAAAGATTACTAATAATCATATGTTGAGATCAAGTAGGTCACAGGTTATGCCAGAGATGTTGAGGTTCTCATGTGCTCTACGGTGAGCACATGTCCCCGAGTTAAATCAATATGTTATCCCCGAGCCTAGGGATAACTAAGGAGATTATGTCTCGAGGCCCACAGGTCCTAGACATGGAGTACCGACAGCCAGATCGACTTGAGCATAGCCATGGAGGTCCCATACTTTCATTCTTCAGCACCTCCAATTTTTCAACAGTAGCAACATCCATCACATTGGCCTGGTCCTGCAGCAGAAATAGATCTTGCTCCATGAGGTAATGAGTCTAGGTATCATGGTATGTGTCACTCTTATCCTCAAAATTTTTGAATATGTGCATTTAATTTTTTTTTTCTTCTAACGTATCCTTGGACCTTATGCTTTTCCAATTGACCACACCTGGGGGGAATGACATGATGCCCTATTAAGTGGGTTCCCATAGGGTTTGAGTTGCCACTGGAGGGATTCATGAAAGGCCATCGTCTGCTCCCACAATACTTACCACTTTTCATCTTTTTCCTACTCATCCATCCCATTACACTGGTCCAAGCATTGGGTTGGCCAAATATCTAAGGGTTGTACCTTACCTTGTGGGAAGAAGGGGCTAAACGCCCAAAGGGTAAAAGTAGCTGAAAAAAGATAAAATCCAAAAGAATGAAGCATTGATATGCTTCACACAGGGATCCCCGAGAAAGAAATAAAAAGCTTCTTAGCAAGACACAGAGGGACCCATAAAAAATAATAATTCAAGACCTAGTTAGAGGTTAGGGGGCCTCATCACGAGCCAACTTATCAAGTCCATGGGCATGTAGCAGTATGACACTACTAACAGCTGGTCACCACACCAGGGTAGTGGCTCTTGGTGGCATAGCCAAGAGAAAGGCGGTCTCATCATGAGCCAACCTTTTCATTTCCATGAAATGCTTGTGGGTAACATTACCACCACTGGTCACCACCCCAGGGAAGTGTCCCCTAACTAGCCTCTTGAAATAAAAATCAACAAGAATAAAAGATAAAAGGCATAAATGGGCTTGGAAACATTTGCATCCATGACAAGGTGCAACTCACCCTCTTCAGAGGCACCCACAGGTAAGCCATACATTTCCCTGCTATCACTACACCCATTGCCCAGACATCCCTTACCACCTCATCCACTCACATGGCCTATATTTGAATTCTCTCAGGAACATCCCACATCCAATGAGAATTAGCCCAATAGGATGTCCTAACGTCCCCTCTAAACTTGGCTTGCATATTAACATAATGTCTTTGAGCACTTGTCTGGGTAAAAGGGTTTTCATGCACATGTTTAATAACTTGATGATTATATGTGATTGACATTGCTATGATTCATGTGACTTATGAGCCCATGGAGGGCCTATATGTTGATGTTGCAGGGCCACACTCGATGGACAGGTACCTGATGGATAGGTACACATGGGGAGATGATTAGTTTAGACCTCCATGGGGCTACAATCCCACCAGACGGATGTTGAGACCCCAGTAGGGGGCATAGGCAGATCAAAGAATTGCATCAGAGAGAGAGGATGAAGTTTCACCAGGGGAAGCCTGGAAGGCCTGGACCTAGGGGGGTTGTGCCCTTTCCACCATGATGTAGGCCTTGGAAGGCCCAAAATGTCACCCAGGTCACCCATGACATCATCCAACGTTTTGGTATGTTTTGGAGGCAGTTGTGTGCCAAGTGGCACATGTGGCAGGTTTCTGAGACCCAAGGAGGCCTAACATTTTTCTCCAAGAGGAAAACATTGCCCAAAAAGGGCCTAACGTCACCCTAAAAGGGCATGACATCACATTAGTAGTTTGTTTTAGGGTTTAATTGTGACATTTAATGTAAAAACTGGATATTATTTGTAACTGGCCATGTTGACCTTTTTGACCGAATTCTGGTCATTAATATTGTATAAATAAGGGGAAAATCCATCTTATTTTTCATCATCTCTCACTCACACTTGTGAGGACTGAAATTTTCACCCTCCTTAAGGTTTATTGGCTGACATTTTAGGCGCACTTCTTGGAGGAGGCTTAATTTGGTGTTTCTTGGCATTTTTCTTGGTGGAAAATCTTCAACTAGGCTTATTGCTAGATTATTCTTGGTGGATGTAAGTGAATTTTTGCAATACTTCTTTGCTTTGAATATATATGGTGTATTTGCTTTGCATTTATACCAAGATTATGAAATTTCTAGTTTAAAACCCTAGGAGAACAAGCACATGTTATTGTCCTTGTCTTAACAATTTTTCACCTACTAGATTGTGTTAGAAACCCTAACTTTGAAGTATTGTACTAGAGCCCTGCCATTGCATCACTCTAGTGTCATTTGATTCATCAAACCATTAATTGTTTCAAGCTTGAGCTAAAGAAGAAGGAAAACCGGTAGGGCCTATGGTTATCTACTTCCTAGTAGTCGTTTTCCTTCTAAGACTTTGAGGCCTTGGCTTACCAACACCTCAATCTTCATCATTCTTAGTCCTTAGCTCTTACATTATCCTTTGTTTCCTTCAATTTTTTCTGCTGCAAGTGACTCCATTATCCCTAAAAGGAACTGATTTAGACCTTAAAATTGTTTGATTGATGAAACCTACCCTCAAATCTTTTACCTCAAGCAACCTACTAACACTTTCTAACCCTAGAATAGATTGACCTACTAACAACATTGTTGTTGTTACTAAAGTAATATACAAACATTAGATGCAGCATTAAAAGCTCATAAAAGCGGTTGAAAAGACTAAATTATACCTTGTCTTATGTGCTTCTATTAAATGCTAGTGTTATTATTTCAATGGTTAATGATTTTCAGTCATTTTGAAGCTATTTTCAAGACATTTTATGTGAAGTATTGCTCTATAAAGATTGTTTTTATAAAATTTATGTTTACCTCATCATATTCAACAAATTGCTTTTATCAAGAAAGTCCATGGTTTTATGAAGTGCTAACTAGCAAGTCTACTTGCAAATATATAGTTTTCTTGTTGCTTTGTTCTGGGCAGGTACACTTTGACATATTATCTCTTCATTGGTTATAAAACCACACTTTCTGATCGGTGGTGACTTGTGAGAGGGGATATTTACCTAGCCACTTTGACTTTGCCTTCTCAAACCCCGAGGTCACCGAGGACGTCTCCCCTGGGCCTACCACCCTAAATAGAAAGAGACATCCTATTGAGGTAAAAGTGATAGGATAGTCTCTCGTTATGCCATTTTTATTTCCATGTACCTTCTCTTCTATCAAAGTACAAATTGTGCGATAACAGGATAGAGACCCCGAATGGAGGTTTTGATTTCTTAAGAAAAACAAAATTTCAATGCCCCACCATGGGTGTGTTACATCATCTGTGCTCTATTGATTCTTTAAGAAGAGAAATTACAGATTTTACAAAGGGCTCTGTAAGTAGAATTCACTGTGCACAGGGCTCTGCCACAACAATCTTCTTTTTTCCTTTGTCTCTACCTTCGAAATCTAGAATAACCAATAACTCTCCCTTCCAGATTCAATCTCGTCCCTAAGTCTAAGTTATAGAGAGAAACAACATAACAAGAGGACTTGTTCCCTCAAAGTTATCTTCATCCTTCTCCCCTATGTTACCCCCTCCGAGTCACTTTCGTGTGCACAATTTATTGGATATCATGTGGCCCCTAGAAGTATGACCCATTCATAACCAATTCAGTGGTACTACTCCAATTTTATTCATCTATGTACCAATTTGTCAAACAAATAATTGGGATACAAATTTAAATGCATCAAATACCAATCCCTCTGAAGTAGCGCCTCAACCAAAAGCTTCAGTTAAAACCAATCCTCAACTGCAAGAAAGTAACCATTTCTATTCTATGAGATTATAGTCTCGGGCATATAAGAAGAACATTTAAAATCACTACGAAATTTTCCCACACCTTTGCGCTAGGATATGTGATCTCTAATTTTTTTCAAAAACGAATTCGAAGCCTTTAAATTTTACAAACCCTAATTTCTAATAAGCGTAACAATCATCTGAAGTGAATTGTATTGTATTGAGGTGAGCCATGATTTGTTTAATAAATACTTATTTACCTGGTCTCTTAGAGAATGGCTCAACTCCATGGTGGGTTGTAGTCATTAACCGCAAGTACTGAAGAAATTCATACCTATAAAAGTTTTAAAGTGCCGCATTATAAAACCAAAGAAAATGGATGGCCTTAAATGAAATGTTTAGGATTAGGGGAAAGAAGAGAAACAAAACTGGAAACCCATAAACTAAATCCCCGGGAATAAATTAGAAAACATAAACACAAATCCCCAACCAAAAATCACAATCATTCCCTTGACAATAGCACATATGTCGACACCCTGATTGATTTTCAACCATAAATCCAAAGTCCACAATTTCACCAGTCAAAACCATGACCTCTTACCTCTCTCTATCAACAACCCCAAAGATAAAAGGATCTACTTTGGGTTTGAAATGAAATTCATGAGTTCTCCAGCACTAGTGTATTGGTATAGATACCACACCATTAATAATCTACATAAACATATCTGTTTTATGTGTTAACAGAAGCATATTTATAGTGGGGTCTGTGTGCTCTTCTTATTTTGGTTAGCTTGTATTCAGAATGTTATAAGTTTCATTCTTGCATGGGAGTCCAGTTTTTCAAGATGGTGGTTGTATTTTCAATTTATTTAATTATGTGAATAGGTTACATACATAAAGGAGGTTGTTTAAGAGTGTTTTGTGTCAATGACATGCAGATTGGTCCTTTTTATTAGTCCCTGGGCGAGATTACATACATAAAGAAAGTTGTTTAAGAGTGTTTTGTGTCAATAACACGTAGATTGGTCCTTTTTATTAGTCCCTGCCCTTCGGGCCCAGGGACTAATAGTAATCGGTTTTCCCATGTTTTATTAGTTAGGAATGGAAACCAACAACTTTAACCAAAGTTTCAAGAGCTTTATGTAATTTTTTCAACTTTTATTTGGTTGTTAGTTCTAAGTTTTAATTTTAGGCTTTATTTGGCCTCATATCGAGGTAAGAGGCTTCAAACTTAGGGATATGAAGGCTCCAAACATAATAAATTGAATATCTAGGAAGAAAAGTGGATTAATGTTAACTTTCAAGTTAGCATTAAATCCAAACATTAAATGTTTGATGATTTTGGACTCATAATACATAGTCCATAACCCTATGTAATCTTAAGCGGTGGCTTGGGTGTTGGTGCCTTATAGTGGTAGTTGGTGATGTCGTTCACTTCCACTTGTTCACTTGGGGCATGAAATTCCCCATGCAAGTGATATAATAACCATTCCCCTCACCTTTTTTTTTGTCTTCTTTCCTTCTCTATTTTCTTTCATCGGGCTGGCCACTCCAGACTACTAGTGTTACTGCTCCAGAATACTAGTGTCAATTTCCTGATGTACCTATAGACTCCTTTAGGTTGGTCACTCTAGGATTGTCGCTCGGTCGCTTCAGGCTTGTCACTCTGGACTATTAGTTTCCATTTCCTCCCTGTACTTGTAGACTCCTTTAGGTTGGTTGCTTCAAGCTTGTCGCTTACTCGCTTTAGGATTGTCGGTCGAGAATACCGGTGTCCATTTCCTCCTGAAGTTTACAGCGAGAAATTATAGCTAGAAACACGAGGCAAGGAATGTCAGTAGCACACAAATGCAAACACACAAGAAGCAAAGCATCAAAGACAAGTTTTTGGTCTACATTTGATTTTGGTTTTTGGTTTTCAATAAAGATTGTTAAATTCATTTACTAATATGACTACATCTCTAATATTTAGGAAAACTGAGAAAAAAACAGAAGATTACACTGTATTAATATGAATGGAAACTTATATTTAGGAGAACGACAAAAAAGAAGCTATGAAACTAGGGTTTCTTGCTTCTACGATTTTCCCTCGTTTCATCTATCGACCACCTCTGCATGCACCTGTCACGCTCTGCACAGGAGATCTGATCGGCTCAACAGAATGACCGTAGAAGGGGGGGGTGAAAGAAAACAATCCAAAGAATGTTCGCGCATGCAGACCATCCTTCGAACCGCCTTTGCACATGCGAGAACAATACCTGCAGGAATAAATGCACTGAGGCTCAGGCACGAACATGGATGCAGAATCCAAAAGAAGCTCATGCCTAGATACCAGGAAAATGTATTCTGCAAGCCCTGACTGCGCCCAAATACGTCATAAAGAGAAATAGAATAGGTGAACATACTCAGTTCATGAGGGACCATGCCCTCATAGGTAAGTTCCTAGGCCTTTGGCCTTTAGAAAGAGACCTGGCTCACTGGATCAAAGCCTGGTGGAACCCCAAGGGAGACTACGAGCTCCAGCTAAGCTCCAAAGGATTCTTACTGTTATATTCTACAACCTGGAGGACAAAGACCATGTATTCGAAGGCAGACCCTATTTCTACAACTTAGCGGGGCTCTATCTGTGCTTCTAGACTGAACGCTTCTGCCCATAAAAGGAGAACTATGTCTATGCCCTGGTATGGATTCGCCTCTATTCCCTACCTTAGGAGTTTTGGTTAGAAGAAATTTTATCAGGAATGGACAACACTCTAGGTAAGCATGTCAAATCCTTAGAAGCCACCAAGCACAGGAAATACACCTATTACGCCTGAATCTGTGTTTACATGGACATATCCAAAGCCCTCACAGGAACAATAACCCTAGAATACCAAGATGAGGAATGGGCTCAAACCATAGATTAGGAATACATACCATTTAGATGCAGAAAGTGCCATGAGCATGGCCATCTCTTCATAGATTTCCCCCTCAATGCCCCCCCCAAGCCAACTGAGGAAGAGAAACCAAAGGATGGATTCACTCAAGTGCAGAATCATAGAAGGCAAACACAGAAGGCAAACACAGAAGAAAACAACTACCAAAAACAACCGGAAAATTCCTAACACCAACTCCTTTGAATCCCTAATCAATCTCCTATGGGCAAAAGAAGTAGAAAACCCCCACAAAGCAACTGGAATAGATGACAACAACAAAAAGGAAAACCAACAACCAAAGGAGCACCTGGCCCAGGGAATCCCAGGCGACCCTCCGATCCACCCAGACTCAGGAAAAGAACCACAAAAGGAGGAAGATACAGTCATGGAAATGGATGAACATGACCTAGCAAAAATAGACCTATACAGACTTGAAGAAGCTCTCAACAAAAAAGACCTACAAACCCTATCAGAAGATCAACTTAGAAAATTCCACAAGGTATTTTTGGATTCATCAACGGGGACCACCATATAGCTTGGCATCAGAGGACATCCAAACTCCGATCAAAGAAGAAACCCAAAGGAGAACAAAAGGCGAGGCAGGAAAACGACGCAGTAGCTCATCAACGAAGCTGAAAACTACATGATCAAATCAGGATAGATACACAAGCTCTCTGAGAGCTCCTTTTCCCACCAACCAAACTGTTAACCATGAATTTCATCACTTGGAACATCAGAGGCCTCAATGGACGATCCAAACAAAGGCTCCTCTGAAACTGCATCAAAATGGAAGACCCGAACATCCTCCTTCTCCAAGAAACCAAATGCGTGGGGAAGACAGTGGAAGAAACTCTCACAACATGCTAGCGCACCTGGAATTCCTACCATATAGACTCGAAAGGTGCTGCAGGTGGCCTGGCCATCCTCTGGAACCTAGACACAGTCATTCTCAACCAAGGATTTCCCACTCCAGGAACTCTCACAACCCACTATGGAGCCATAGACTCTGATAGGAATGGGTTGATCACCAATGCCTATGGACCACAGAACACTCAGGAAAAATACCTATTTCTTCATAATATAACATACCTCAGCTCCATAGATGAAAACCGGAGATGGATCGTTGGGGGAGACTTCAACATGATCCTCACACTGGAGGAAAAAAGAGGTGGGAAGAAGAGATTGGATCAAGACAACATAAAATTCCAGGAGCTCCTAGATCAACACAAACTATTAGACATAGAAAATGGCAACGACACCTTCACTTGGACTAACAACCGAAAGAGGTCCCAACAAATCACCCGCAAGCTCAATTGCTTTCTTCTCTTGGAAAACCTTTTCTTGGAAGGACCCCTAAATGAGTCCAACATCCTCCCTAAAGTAGGCTTAGACCATTGGCCGGTTCAGCTCTGGGTTGACACTACGGCCTCCCCAAAGCTTAAACCCTTCATATTTGAAAAGTTCTGGCTTTCTCATCTGGACTTTCAAGAAATGGCCCATCACTGGTGGAACACGACTGAGATCCAGTAGGGAACCAAAATGTATTTCTTCCAGCAGAAGCTAAAATACTTCAAGAAACAGGTGCGAAAATGGAACCAAGAAGTCTTCAGAAACATATTCCAAGAGAGAAAACTCCTAGAACAAAAACTTGAAGCCCTTCAAATGCAAGCTATTCAAATCGGGTACACCCAAACTCATCAACAGGAAGAGCATCACATCGGGAAACAGTTGGAAGAAAGACTCAAACAGGAAGAAATTCTCTGGAGACAGAAATCCAGAGTTCAATGGCTCAAAGAAGGGGAACAAAATACAAAATTCTTCCACTGCTCCATGATCCACATATGCTTTATCAACTGCATAACAAAGCTGGAAAATGCTCAGGGCAACACCCTACTCACCCACCAGGACATCACGCAGGAGCTCACCGGCTACTACAAAGACCTCCTCTCAGAGCCCCCGGGGGATTGCGCTGAGGCAATTTGAAGAGTGACAACCAATATCCCGACACTCATTACCCAAGAACAAAATGAAGCCCTCATGACTCCCATAAGCCAGGCTAAAGTAGATCAGGTCATACAGGAGCTACCCACGGGCAAGGCTCCAGGCCCATACGGTTTTACAATGGACTTCTTCCACTCTTGCTGGCCTATGCTAAGGGAAGAAGTCTGGAAACTGGTGGAGGAATCACACAGCTCTAGCAAAGTCCTCCTAGCCCTCAATGCCACCTTCCTCACCCTGATACCCAAAGAAGAGAGGGTCACCAATCCGAGGAATTTCAGACCCATACCGCTCTGCAATGTGATCTACAAAATTATCTCTAAAGTCATAGCTCTCAAACTCAAACAAATTCTCCCCTTCATCATCTCAAAGGAGAAATCGGGCTATGTTGAAGGAAGACAAATCATGGACAGCGTCATCCTGGTCCATGAGGTCATCCACTCGCTTAAAAGTACACACACTCCAGGTATGCTTCTAAAGCTTGACCTCTCCAAAGATTTTGATAAACCAAGTTAGCACTACATAAAAGTTGTCTTAACTGCCTTTGACTTCAGTACCAAATGGACAGACTGGATCATGAACCTCATCACCTAAATATTCTTCTCAATCCTGGTCAATGGATCCCCCTCCCAACCCTTCTCTCCCTCGCGAGGAATAAGGCAAGGGGACCCTCTCTCCCCCTTTCTCTTTGTAATAATGGAGGAGGGCTTGGGATGCTATATAAAGGCCTCCACTAAAGACGAATCTCTGCAAGGTGTAACACCATGTTTCCCCCAGTCTGTAAATAAAACTATATTGGCCAAGAACTATGGAAAACTCAAAGATGTGAATGTTTGATTTGATGGACCTTGGTATAAAAGGTTGATAGATGTAAATTATGTTATGAATATGTGTTGCATGACTGTTGGGAGGGGGATGTGATAAAAGAGACCACGATGGCTAATGAAAGGTGGTAGAAGGGACCTGGAATGGTTGCGTTAACTTCTATCAAACCTGTACTATACTGGTTTTTACTTGCTCAAAGACCAAAGCAACTCTCTGACCCTGGAATGAATTTCCCGTCAGGAAGGTAGGTGGGGAGGCTCCTCAAGAGTTAATGAGGGGATGGGAGGGCGAACCGTCCATCCGTAGAAGCTCTCGGACCTGACCAGGGATGGGGAAATTCACGCCACATGCAATCTTGCAGAGAAAGGGCAAGAAAGGAAGCATGGTAAAGGGCAGAGAGAGTGTGCGCGACAGAGATCGCGGAGGAGAAACTATGGAAACACAGAGAGTTTTGAATGTAGGAGAAGGAGAGTAACCTTCGTCCTTGACTTCCGTTGAGCTGGAAGTAAGATATTTAATCTCAGAGCGTCGTGGTCTAGCTCGGGGGTGGCTAATGGTAAATCTGTTTGGAGTCACTGAGCCTATGGTTGGGTGGAAACGAGCAACCCTCTCAGCAGTCGCATCACGCCATGTGAATTCAATAAGTGTTTTATGCCTTATATTTTGAAATAAAAAGCTTCTTAGCAAGAAATAGAGGGACCCATAAAAAATAATAAATCAAGACCTAGTTAGAGGTTAGGGGGTCTCATCACGAGCCAACCTATCAAGTCCATGGGCATGTACCGGTATGGCACTACTGACAGCTGACGGATGGTCACCACACCAGGGTAGTGGCTCTTGGTGGCATAGCCAAGAGAAAGGGGGTCTCATCATGAGCCAACCTTCTCATTTCCATGAAATGCTTGTGGGTAACATTGTCAACACTGGTCACCACACTAGGGAAGTGTCCCCTAACTGGCCTCTTGAAAGAAAAATCAATAAGAATAAAAGATAAAAGGCATAAATGGGCTTGGAACATTTGCATCCATGACAAGGTGCAAGTCACCCTCTTCAGAGGCACCCATAGGTAAGTCATACATTTCCCTTCTATCACTGCACGCATTGCCCAGACATCCCTTACCACCTCATCCACTCGCATGGCCTATATTTGACTTCTCCAGGGAACATCCCACATCCAATGAGAATTATCCCAATAGGATGTCCTAGCGTCCCCTCTAAACTTTGCTTGCATATTAACATAATGTCTTTGAGCACTTGTCCGGGTAAAAGGGTTTTCATGCACATGTTTAATAACTTGATGATTAGATGTGATTGACATTGTTATGATTCATGTGACTTATGAGCCCATGGAGGGCGTATATGTTGATGTTGCAGGGCCACACCCAATGGAAAGGTACCTGATGGATAGGTACACATGGGGAGATGATTAGTTTAGACCTCCATGGGGCTACAATCCCACTAGACAGATGTTGAGACCCCAGTAGGGGGCATAGACAGATCAAAGGATTGCATCAGAGAGAGAGGAGGAAGTTTCACTAGGGAAAGCCTGGCAGGCCTGGACCTAGGGGGTTGTGCCCTTTCCACCATGATGTAGGCCTTGGAAGGCCCACAACATCACCCAGGTCACCCATGACATCATCCAACGTTTTGGTATGTTTTGGAGGCAGTTGTGTGCCAAGTGGCACGTGTGGCAAGTTTCTGAGACCCAAGGAGGCCTGACGTTTTTCTCCAGGAGGAAAACATTGCCCAAAAAGGGCCTAACGTCACCCTAAAAGGGCATGACATCACATCAACATCTTGTTTTAGGGTTTAATTGTGACATTTAATGTAAAAACTGGATATTATTTGTAACTAGCCATGTCGGCCTTTTTGACCTAATTCTGGTCATTAGTATTGTATAAATAAGGGGAAAATACCTCTTATTTTTCATCATCTCTCACTCACACTTGTGAGGACTGAAATTTTCACCCTCCTTAGGGTTTATTGGCTAAAATGTTAGGCACACTTCTTGGAGGAGGCTTAATTTGGTGTTTCTTGGCATTTTTCTTGGTGGAAAATCTTCAACTAGGCTTATTGCTAAATTATTCTTGGTGGATGTAAGTGAATTTTTTCAATCCTTCTTTGCTTTGAATAGATATGGTGTATTTACTTTTTATTTATTCCAAGATTATGAAATTTCTAGTTTAAAACCCTAGGAGAACAAGCAGATGTTATTGTCCTTGTCTTAACATTTTTTCACCTACTAGATTGTGTTAGAAACCCTACCTTTGAAGTATTGTACTAGAGTCTTGCCATTGCATCACTCTAGTTTCATTTGATTCATCAAACCATTAATTGTTTCAAGCTTGAGCTAAAGAAGAAGGAAAACCACTAGGGCCTATGGTTATCTACTTCCTAGTGGTCATTTTCCTTCTAAGACTTGGTGATTGAGGCCTTGGCTTACCAACACCTCAATCTTCATCGTTCTTAGTCCTTAGCTCTTACATTATCCTTTGTTTCCTTCAAGTTTTTCTGTTGCAAGTGACTCCATTAGCCCTAAAAGGAATTGATTTAGACCTTAAAATTGTTTGATTGATGAAACCTACCCTCAAATCTTTTACCTCAAGCAACCTACTAACACTTTCTAACGCTAGAATAGATTGACCTACTAACAACATTGTTGTTGTTAATAAAGTAAGATACAACCATTAGATGCAGCATTAAAAGCTCATAAAAGTGGTTGAAAAGACTAAATTATACCTTGTCTTATGTGCTTCTATCAGATGCTAGTGTTATTATTTCAATGGTTAATGGTTTTCAGTGATTTTGAAGCTATTTTCAAGACATTTTATGTGAAGTATTGCTCTATAAAGATTGTTTTTATAAAATTTATGTTTACCTCATCATATTCAACAAATTGCTTTTATCAAGAAAGTCCATGGTTTTATGAAGTGCTAACCAGCAAGTCTACTTACAAATATATAGTTTTCTTGTTACTTTGTTCTGGGCAAGTACACTTTGACATATTATCTCTTCATTGGTTATAAAACCACACTTTTTGATCGGTGGTGACTTGTGAGAGGGGATCTTTACCTAGCCACTTTGACTTTGCCTTCTCAAACCCCAAGGTCACCGAGGACGTCTCCCCTGGGCCTACCACCCTAAATAGAAAGAGACATCCTATTGAGGTAAAAGTGATAGGATAGTCTCTCATTATGCCATTTTTCTTTCCATTTAAACCTCTCTTCTATCAAAGTACAAATTGTGCGATAACAGGATAGAGACCCCGAATGGATGTTTTGATTTCTTAAGAAAAACGAAATTTCAACGCCCCACCATGGGTGTGTTACATCATCTGTGCTCTATTGATTCTTTAAGAAGATAAATTACAGATTTTACAAAGGGCTCTGTAAGTAGAATTCACTGTGTACGGGGCTCTGCCACAACAATCTTCTTTCTTCCTTTGTCTCTGCCTTCAAAATCTAGAATAACCAATAACTCTCCCTTCTAGACTCAATCCCGTCCCTAAGTCTAAGTTATAGAGAGAAACAACATAACAAGAGGACTTGTTCCCTCAAAGTTATCTTCATCCTTCTCCCGTATGTTACCCCCTCCGAGTCACTTTCGTGTGCATAATGTATTGGATATCATGTAGCCCCTCAAATTATGACCCATTCATAACCAATTCAATGGTACTACTCCAATTTTATTCAGCTATGTACCAATTTGTCAAACAAAGAATTGGGATACAAATTTAAATGCATCAAATACCAATCCCTTTGAAGTAGCGCCTCAGCTAAAAGCTTCAGTTAAAACCAATCCTCAACTGCAAGAAAGTAACCATTTCTTTTCTATGAGATTATAGTCTCGGGCATATAAGAAGAACATTTAAAATCACTACGAAATTTTCCCACTCCTTTGCGCTAGGATATGTGATCTCTACATTTTTTCAAAAACGAATTCGAAGCCTTTAAATTTTACAAACCCTAATTTCTAATAAGCGTAACAAACATCTGAAGTGAATTGTATTGTACTGAGGTGAACCTTGATTTGTTTAATAAATACTTATTTACCTGGTCTCTTAGAGAATCGCTCAACTCCATGGCGGGTTGTAGTCATTAACCGCAAGTACTAAAGAAATTCATACCTATAAATGTTTTAAAGTGCCGCATTATAAAACCAAAGAAAATGGATGGCCTTATATGAAATGTTTAGGATTAGGGGAAAGAAGAGAAACAAAACTGGAAACCCATAAACTGAAATCCCCAGGAATAAATTAGAAAACATAAACACAAATCCCCAACCAAAAAAAAACAGCAATGCGTGAAAGAAACACAAGGTCCGAAAAAAAAAGGAAACCAAAAAGTGTATGTATACCCAGTGAACAAAGGGTTAAAGAAAACACTTTAAAAATGGTTGAAATTCACACATTACCCTGACAAAGGCACCCGTTCGAAGGCCAATTCTCAAAATTCCGGGGAGATTCGAAATGAAGTTGTGGTTAAATAGGCAGCTAGCATCCAACAGCTAGATGCATGAAGCTTTCGAACAATTGAAAAGGTGTATCATACAGACAAAAGCTGGAACCGTTGAAGATGCTTTTTGCAAGAAAGCATAACCCTTTTTCCAGCGTCCAAGGAGAAACAACTCCATTCTTATCCAATAAGGCTAGTCCTAAAAGAGGAAGTGGATATAGAGGAAGTAAAATCTTTAATGGGGAAGCCCTAATAGGTGTTTCATGGAGAAAATAGTCTTCTTATAACAATGGATGGAAAAGAACCGGTATGAAACATTAGGGTACATTTTAATTTGTGGGTGGCTTGCACTTAAGTTGATGCACTCAAAGTACTAGCTAAAAGATTATTTGGGGGGCTATCTCTTCTAGACCTTGAGAAATGGAAGTTGGGTTTTGATCCCTGGAAAGAAACCACCTTCATTCAACGAATTTAGGTAATGCTTCTAAGTTTTCCTAGAGATTTATGTCCCCAAAAAACTATGAAAGAGGGTTTGAGAAAATTCATAGACTTTGAGGTAAATTATCTCACAAGTATGAACAAGAAGATAGTGAATATACTTGTGAAACTAGACCTTTGAGAGGGTTTACCAGAGGAAATAAAAATGAAATGGGGTTCATGGAAGTTTACTTAGTTGTTGGACATTCGAAATTATCATTTAAATGTTTGAAATGCCATTGTATAGGTTATGTATAGGAAGAATGTACAAAAAAGAATAATAAATGGGTATGGAAGAAGAAAGAAAAGTCATTTCAAGAGGCCTTAAATGCATTAGTAAAAGTGACCAATAGAAAAAATGAGAATGGTTTTTCTAATTAGAGAAGATGAGAATGTTTTTCTAATTCTCCATTAGACATTGTTCTTACGGTTATAAAAAAAACATCATAAGAAGTTGGGGGGGGAATAATTGAGCAATCAATCAAAGGATGCATGCAACAATTCTTCCAATAAGGTCAAAGCCAAGGTCTTGGGGATTTGAAAAAAACTCTAGGAAAAGGTATGGACAAAAATTCTTTAAATACTTGTTCTCAATCTTATTCAAAAAAGGAAAGATCAGAAAGTAGTCCTTTAAAAAAATTCCAATATAGAAACTCTCCTTTGAGTGGAGAATTTAGGGTCCTAATATTCTAGAGAAGTCCAGAGTCTCTAGAAAGGTGTTGGGGGCTATGAATGCAACATTTATAGCACTCATTTAATAAGAAAATGATCCAAGGACCATTGATGATAATAGGCCTATCTCATTATGCAACTCTATTACAAAATTATAATTAAGATTCTCACTAACATGTTAAAAAGTATCATGTTAGGCTTTATATCAAAGGAGGAATTTGGATTTCTACACAATAAGCAAGTACATGGTGTTGTGGGAACAACATAGGAAGGCCTCCATTCAATTAAGGTCAAAAAAATCCCAACGATGTTAATGAAAACCAATATATCCAAGGTTAGTTAGCTTTATCTGAGATTGATTCATATTCATATTGGGATGAGAAATCAAGTTGCTAAATGGATAATGACGTGTCTCTCCTCAATGTCATTTGAAGTATTGATATATGGCTCTCGATATAGGTTATTTTATTCCACAAGAGGACTCAAACAAGGGTGTCTAGTGTCCCCCTTTCTAATTTTGTTGGTGGCAAAGGGTTTGAGTAGGATTATCACAGCTTTTACAAGGGATGATTTGATCAAGGGCATAAAGATGGGATGATTTGATCAAGGGAATAAAGATGGGGAGCTCTCTTTCATTGAATCGTCCCTTATTTATGGACGACATTATGTTCTTTGGATTAGGAACAATAAGATAAGCAAAGAAGTACAAAAGAATTCTTGATCTATATAGGAAAGGATGTAAGTTAATATTTACATATCTTCAACCCTATTTTATGGTTTGGAGGAAGACTTAGAATGGTAGTTTTCACAAATACTACCATATACCCACTACCCTTCCTTTGATAATGGATTGAAATATATAGTTTTTTTTATCTTAAACCTAATGATTACACATTCAAATATTGGTACTGGTTTTATGAAAAAATTAAAAGTAGGGTGACTAGATGGTGTTATAGATGGCTTTGTAAGGGATGTATGCTGACTTGGAAGGGAACCCCTAATTTATGGTTATCTTTAGCTCACATTACAAAAGGAATGTTAGAAACAATTAGAAATAAATGATTCAGTTTTTTGTGGACGCGGAAAATAGAAAAGGAAGTAATTCCTTTGGTAAAATGGAAGAAGCTAGCAAAGCTAAAAGTGACAAGAAGATGAGATTTAAATATATCCATCTTTTTGGTCAAGCATTAGCTCCAAAAAGGATTTGGAGAATGATGAAAAACAAAGGTTTATGGGAAAAAGTGATGGAATTAAAGTATTTAGCTCTAGAGTTAGTACTGAAGTAAAGTATTTTGGAGGTGCATTGAACTTATTTGGAAGGAATTATTGAGAACCTTTTCACTACTAGGGAAATGGTTGGTTTAGCGGGTTGGAAAATAAAATAGAGTAAGAATAGGGGAAGACCCATGGATTGGTTGTTTAGGTAATTTTAGGCTTTCAGATCCACTAAAAAATGCACTTAACAACGTAGAGATTTATAGCTTAGCAAATCCAGCAAATACAAGTCTACTTCCATTTGGAATTAAGGTTGGAGATCAACTGTCTAATTACATCTCCTAGGTGAAATAGGAGAAGGATGGAACCAATACATATCCAAATTTAAACACAGTGAAATCATACTTAAGGATAAAGAAGATGAAATCATATGGTCAAAGAATAAAGCATCACACAGTAAAGTTAGAATAAGCTCTCAAAAGAGGCTTTGCTCTCAAAAGAGGTTTTGCTTCTACATCAGTGTTTGTTTTATGAAGTTGAATCAAATGAGGATGGAGCTAAAGGTTTCTTACCCTATACTGAACATTAACAAAATTGGGAGGCAAAACCATGTTTTGTTTGAGGATGATATGTAATTGTGAAGATGGTTTCTACATTGTTTCAATTATCTTTTTGCTTTTAGGAGCAATATTCTAAACCATATGCTAAGGATGAATGCTATATCACATATAGGTTGGTTTTCTGATAGTATTTTTAATTTTGTTTTAAAATGTAAGACATCGGCTCTCTAAAGTGTGAGAAAGACACTGATTATGTATATTGTGATTTCTAGTTGAAATATCTAATATAAGTTTTTTTGTTGTTAAAAAAGATATAAAAAGCAACTAACAAATTGAATTTCTCTTCAAATTTCCAGGGCCATCTCTTCTAATATTGAAGTGGTTAAGACAAAGCACCAACACAACACATTGATGACCTCGATTCAAACATGAACATGAATAGAACCCTAAGTTTGATGAGATACATAAAAAAAACTTAACAATTCAGTCCTAACTGGAACACTAAAAAAACAAAAACTTCAAAACTATGTTCTTATTGAAACTGTTTTGATTAAAATACTATACTATTTTTTTACACATTTAAAATGATTTTTAAAATTAAAACACATGATAATTAACTCTCACTTCTATCCTTTTATATAATAGGAATTTCCTATAAACATTTTTTGTTTTGAAAACAAATTTTCTTCTCTCTTTCATTCACTGCTGAGTCCATATTTAAACATTTTCTTCCTCCTGCTTTCAAATTTTGCAAAGCTTGATTAATTACAAGACATAACTTAACAATTAAACTTAATCCTTAATATTTAATGTGATGATTTGACTTCATTCTCACTGGGGGTTCTTGCTGTAACAGGTTGTTGTCACACGAAGAACATACCAACAACGTGGTTATGTCCTAACTAAACCAATAAAATAACAAAAACTTCAAAACTATGTTCTCTCTCGAAACTAGTTTGACTAAGATACTATACTATTTGTTTACACATTGCAAATGATTTTTTAAATTAAAATATATAATAACTAACTCCCGCTTCTCTCCCTTTATATAATGTGAATTTCCTATAAAAAAAAATTGGTTCTGAAAATAAATTTTCTTCTCTTTTGTATCACTGCTAAGTCCAGATTCAAACATTTTCTTCTGTCGCAACGCTTGATTAATTATAACACATAAATTAACGATACAACTCAATCCTTAATATTTAATGTGTGAGGATTGAGGGTTGCTGCTGTAACAAGTTGTTGTCACATGAAGAACATACCAACAACGTGGGTTTGGTATGTCTAAAAACACTTGGGGTTCCTGTTGTAACAGGTTGTTATCACACAAAGAAAATACCAACAACGTGGGTATGTAAACTAGCGACTAGATTCCACGTTCACAAGAACCAATTAGCTATTCTAGGTTCACAAGAACCAATTAGCACTAAAATTTACAAATGTTTAACTGGTAAAAGAAACTAGAAATGAT
>ML805375.1:168212-180496 GCA_009831015.1 Picea engelmannii | reverse complement strand
ATATTAAAATTAGGTAAAAAGTGCCAAAATGCTGACTGAATTTGAATAAATTTTGTCAATTGTGATATACCTCACCTCTACCTTTTTCTTATATATATAAGAGGAGAAAAGGTTCGAAGGAGTTGGACTTCATAGGGAAGATTTCATTCAGATATGATGTGAGGGATGATAAATCTGCAAGTCATACTTTAGCTTAAATGTCAAGTTTGAAGGGGGTTTACTTTGCTAAAATTGCCAAAAACTTGCATTCAGCACTGGAAAAACAGAATCCTTGTAATTTACTTAATACCCAACTCAGAGTGCACTATTGTCTTACAAACCATAATGTGCATTTTCTCTAAACGACCTCTATTGAGAGGTTGGAAAAATGTTGACTATAAATCCCTCTAAATTAATGAAAAAAATTCAGCAAACTTATTTTAGATCTCAAGTGCAAAAATTCAAAATTTAGTCTGATCCATATCTATTTCAATTATATGTAAGTGTCAATCACCCTGAAGGCTTATTTTTAAAATTTCATTTGTCAAATAACCAGGTGTTGAACGATTTAAAAAAAAAAAAATCCAAGAAACCCACAGAAGAAGAGGCAGCATGAAATGGAAAATTTGTGATAAAAAAACGCAAAATAAAAATATCTGCTTATTTTTAAAATTTCACTCGTGGAATAACCATTATGTTGAACACAAAAATATTAAAAAATCCACAAAAACCCACAGAAGATGCAGCATCAACCGGAAAATTTGTGATGAAAAAACACAAAATAAAAATCTAAATCTAAGATATATGATTCCTGTTTTCAAGAAGTATGAACCGGCACAGAAAAGCGCCACAATGCTCAGGCTCCATTCTCATACCATCATGTCAGTTGTGACAGCTACAACCGGGGTAGTGTACAGGTATGGAATAGACCAGAAAAACAATCCCATACACTATAAAAACTCAGAAAACGCTTACAGCCATCCACTGAATTTATATAAAATTGGAAAATTGAAACAGGCAAATGTTGATCTAAACAACCCACATCAATCATATGAGTTGAGAGCATTAATACAACATACCCTGGAGATTATACTGACAACACATCTGAAGTTTTCCATGTTTGGGAAGAGAAGGGATGCATGGTGAGGGTTGTAGGAATGGACGGAGCCGGGAAAAACAGATGAGATTGGATGGGCCAACTAATGAATGAACGAGCTGACTGAGTTCTGCTATTTTCTCCCACTCCCAATGCCCTCAAGCCACATAGCATCTCCATGTAATTCTACTGTATTGTAATCATTATTACACTTATTAATAATGAGTATATTTAACAGGTTTAGTGTTTAATTATTAATCAGTTTTGTATGGACAAGATTAAATATTGATAAAATATTCTTAATCTTATCAATAAATTGATGGTTTTGATTTCAACCACTAAATTCCTCACTATTATAAAGACATGTTTATTTTTTTACTTTTATTTAATCATATTTTAAATTCACTATGATGGTTAGCTAATTACCACTTGAATAATTAACAAATATTAAAATTTTGTTACAGAAAAAATCTGAATGAGCTTTTTATTTTCTAGACCAACCGAAACCTTTAAACATTCACCATCCACAAATTTATAACTATACTAGTTTATGATATTTGAACAATGTGTCGGGCGTTCCCGGAATAATATACATGGATAACAACACTAAGATAGGAAATTTATAAGCCATTACGCAAGTATGTCTCAGACGGTGGTGGCAGGGCAGCTTGTCTTTCACCTTCCAGTGTCCAGTCTTAACGGCATGCATTCTTTATTCCAAAACGGTAACGATTCTCAAATTCGCATTTGAAAACTATCCTCTCTGTGTTTGTTCTGTTTTCATTCAGAGTTGACAATTAACCAGAAAATGACAGATAATAGACAAAACCTGGCTGGCTATGAATACCTTGGCCTGCTCGTCCTGGGTGAAATTCTTCAAATATCTCTGGGATGGATGTTATTCCTGTAAGTCTCTTAGAACTACTTGTTAGTTATATCTGTAACCTCAACAATATGTGATTGTACACTGTCAGCTGTTCTGATCAGTTGTACAATTGTTTCTTGATTTTCTTGATTTGTTGAAGCTTATTTAGCTCAGCTCTTTTCTCTTAATGAATTGGGTTTTGCTCATTCCTGCTTTCCAATTTACTCTTCTCTGTATTATCTTCTCTGCTTCTCATTTTGTCACTACTACTGTGGCTGGCAACCCCAGGGTTGGTGAAGTTCCCAATACTGGTAAGGTTGGATTTTGCCATGCCTATTCAACTGGGTAGACTTTAATCAGGAAAGGTTTTGTCTAAACATTTAATTTTTTGAAATTCAAAACAGATCTTAGTGAAATTATCATTTTTTCTTGTTTAAATTGCATTTTTGAATATATAAATGGATTCAAAACTCTGAAAAAAATTCTTGAAGTATTCAAATTATCACTCAAATCTAGAATTTCAATCATTTTTAATCAAAATACAATTAAAAAAATATTGAAAAAATATATTCATAAAAACTAAAAAAAATCTAACGTTTAAACTACACAAAACTGAAATAACCCAAATAAATACAAGCGCAGACGCTATTCGAGAACAGTCACGGAGTTCGGAATGTTGACAAAAAAGTAAATGTATCATATTCTAAAGTTAGGCGGGATATTGACAAGAAGGTAGATGCATCATATTCTAAAGTACGTTCTGCGACAAAGCGCCAAAGGGAATTTGAAAGTGAATTCGACATACCTGAACGAAGCTATTGCCAGCAGGCGGCTGGGAAGCTGAACAGTAAATGGGATGAGTGGAGCTCACGGTATCTGAGCGCTGGATTTCTTCCCAAGAAATTGGAATCTGTCAAGAATGTGCACTTGCGAACTGCAGACAGATTAATAATAATAACAGAAATCTTGCGGAAAGAACTGGAGCCAGATTAATAATAATAATAGAAATCTTGCTGAACCATCGCTGACAATAAAAAGGCAAAGTACGGCATCTAAGCTGTTAAGTTAGACTGTCAATATTCATCTAATCATCTACTTCAGCATTCAATGCTAAAGTGCTATCTAACAGGTGTTAAGTTAGGCTGTCAATATCCAGCTAATCATCTACAAACCATCTGCTTCAGCATTCAATGGTAAACTGCTGTCTAACAGGTTGAATATTATTCTCTTTAAGATAAGTTTCAGTCTTATCTTAAAGAGTTATTATCTTAAAGAGTTAATGAATATTAATAGTTTCATTCAATGCTGCTTAGCAAGCTAAGTATTGTTAGCAGGTTAAATATTATTCCCATTAAATTAGGTTTCACTCTTATCTTAAAGAATTAATGAGTATTAATAGTTTTTTAAAGTATTTTTGAATTATTTTAATTGTGAGGTTGACTTTTAGGTTAAAGAGTATTGATAGTTGATCTTGATTTTACCTAACTGTATCCCAAAGTTAATGAGTATTGATAGTTGATCTTGAGTTATTATTCTAATTGTGAGGTTGATTTTTAGGCTAAAGAGTATTGATAGTTGATCTTGACTTTACCTAACTGTATCCCAAAGTTAATGGGTATTGAGTATTGATAGTTGATCTTGAGTTATTATTTTAATTGTGAGGTTGACTTTTAAGTTAAAGAGTATTGATAGTTGATCTTGACTTTACCTAACTGTATCCCAAAGTTAATGAGTATTGATAGTTGATCTTGACGTGACCCAAATGTATCCCAAATTTTGGATTTAGCAAAACCAAACTTTACATCTATATGGAATGTAATACACAAAATAACTGAAATGCTTAAATAAAAAATAAAAAAATATTCAAATCCTAAAAAAATTATAAGAAAATAATAAACCTTTTTTCAATGACTTGCCATTATTTTAAATGATAATTTAAATACATATCTAAATATTTGTAGTTTTAGTAACTATTGAAATTATTAAGAATAACTAATAGTTAAGAATATATGTTTCTTCTTTGAATATCATAAGTTCAAATCTACAAAGGATATTGTATATATACTTTTTTAAACTTTACCAGTAAAATCATTGCTGATAGAATATTCCTTATAGCACAAACAATTTGATTAAATTTATCTATATGAAATATATGAAAAAAATGTGAAAAACAAATATGTAAATTAATCTCTAAAATTATTATTCAATAAAGTGACAAACACTGAACACTTTATAAAAAAACAATGACACAATGTGTTGCCTTAATGATCATGGATAACATTATAGATAAAGAAACTAACAAAGCCAAAGCCTAAGAAAATAATACGGAGAACATGTTTTTGATAAAACATAAAATAATGTGGAGGAGCTTTTAACGTCAATTTGGAAGTATTGGAGGGGGTTTTAATGTCCTTTCCTTATTAGCATTTAGTCTTGGATATTTTTAATTTTTCTCTTATTTTTTTTTCTATCTTCTTCCTTTGAAAATGATAAAAACATCTTATTTTGTTTTATTTCTTTAAAACCATGTTACTCTTTAATCCTTTTAAGTTAGATGTGACCATTTCTTAAACATACCAACAAAATTATATTATCTTAATATAACTAGATTTAAGATGAGATCATAAACTTGTTTATACACTACTACTTGGGAGGGTTATCCACTTTTTCTTCCTCATTTTATATTACATGTTTTTATTTCATTTAATTTATTTCATTTTCTAATAGTGTTTGTGAATGTTAATTAGTTTTATGCTTAGGAGTTTCAATAAATGGAATTATAAAAATCAACTACATGTCTTTATTTCATTTTCTAATAGTGTTTGTGAATGTTAATTAGTTTTATGCTTAGGAGTTTTAATAAATGGAATTATAAGAATCAACTATTTTAGATGGGAAAAAAGATAATTCCTAATATATCCATAAAATAGATTAATTAACACTAATATTATAATAAATATTTATTTACTACATTATAAGTAGCATTGTTCTATATTTAGGAGGTGTACTTTAAAAATGAACCATTTAAAAAAAAAATCCTAATATATTGATAAAATGGACTAATTAACATTAATACTATAATTAGTATTTATTTACTACATTATAAATAATATTTGAAAATAAATTCAAATACAAAAAAACTATAATTTTCTCGATTTTTTTAATAAAGATTTTGACTGGATGGGGTGTCACGCAACACAGGGTGGCCACATAGCTTGCCCCAGACCTTAGCCATTAATATGGCAGGTCGACTCCATTCCCCTCACCATTAAATGGATGGAAGCCATAACTACCCCTCAAGCAGCGAAGGACAGTTCCCTCGCACGAGAAAAATGGCGATCATGAAATACAGTGGATGGGGGAAGTTTGATGTAGCGGTCATGTTGAACCTCTGCGTTATTAGCCAGGGAAGCGGAGAATGGATCCATTTCATCTTGTCATTCCACCAGCCTGGAAGCTCTGAGTACTGGTGCAGCTACCAGACGACTCCCATCACTCTCACCTTTCTCATTGGCACCCTCACTTGCTCCTCCATGCCAAGTGAAATATGCATGCGATGTCATGGCTATTCTTGGCACAGTTTCACCGCTAGACAGAGGAGGGTGCAATGGCTGGAGCGAGCCTTTTCCATAGCCCATAGTTAGCACAGGGAGAAGGCCAAGACACCACCAATGACATATGTGGAGGAGGTGATTCGAGAGGAACCAATCCAGTTCCCTCTGAAATCCATCCTCTTCACTTTTCCAGACAATTGGCAGACCCCTAGCCAATTCCCTACAGGCACAAGTGCTCCAGGCACATTCCATCCCAAGCAGGAGGCCAAGGAAGAAAACACTTGCATAATTGAAGAGGAATTCCTCCACCTCGACCCCAAGGAAACCACTCAATTCAAAGATTCAGGTGAGGCGGAGGCAGTGGAGGAGCACAGGATAGAGGAGAGGCTCGGGACAAGAAAGGATAAGGAAGTGGCATAGGAGGATTCAAGCGAGGCGACGACAATCTGTTGTTTGTTGGTGGAAGGTGGCCTAGCCCTGGTGTGACCACCACTCACGACAATCCTAGATTTGAGCTAGGAACCACCACCCCTCTTCCATCTGGAGCAGCTAGCACTCATGTTTGAGCTCATAAGCCATATGGAAAAGGAAATTCACCATGACACCCTCATGCATGAGAGAATTGATATGGTGTATGAGGCTTAATCGAATGCACCAACAACCCATAGGTGTACGACTTGTGCAAGGCCATTTGTTCTCCAGCCTAGGAATTCCCCCCTCAGTTGCGACCCGAGCTGTTAGCGTCGGAAGTCACTCCTGGATTGCTTGCAGGAGCAGAGCCCGACACCCATCAGTTTAATGTCACGGTTTGTTTAATAGATGATCAAATGGATGGAAGCTCGAGGAAGCATCACTCTAACTCGGGGACTGGGTCTGGTACGTAAGTAACAAAGGAGGTCTTGACCTAACTTTAGCTAGTGGGTTGATTAAAAGGTGAACAGGTGGAAGACTTAGTAAGAAAGGTGAACAAACAACTTTGGGCAACAGGCTTTCGGCAGTTTGCAGAAGAAAGACTTTGAATGCGAGATCAGCTTGGTTCAAGGTCTCAAGAAACCGAGAAGGGACTTGACTGGACCCTCCAATTCCAAGTCACTCAGCGCTGGGAAAATCACAAGAATTGATTAGAGATAGCGCAACCATTACAGTGATCCATTACAACATCATCCTATAATGGCTATAGCTCAACTGGATCCTCCAATTCCGAGTTTCTCTAACATAGTGTAAACAAAGGCATGAAAGAAACTGGCATTCATAAAGCAAGAAGTCTCAAAATTCCATACATAACCAGATTAATAGTGCTTCATTAAAACTTTACAACCGGGAGCTCCGCTCAACCATCGATAGATACAAAAATGGCGAAAACGCCTTCATATACTCAAAACAACAACAACAACAGAATCGAGACGTTGCATTAAAATATTTTCATCTGCATGGCTTCTGACAGTCAACACCTGCACTCTCTGGATGATCGTGCAACTTATGGCAGACGCAATCGAACTCCTGATAGTTCCATAGGCGAATCGGCGTGCCTTTAATTCATTGTCGGGCTTTCCCATTATGGCGGAGGCGATGTCTAACCACCAACAACTACTTCAATAATTTCTTCATTGGGATTGAGGATGGCCCAACCAATTCGGCACTTCTGCGATGTGGACGGCCCCTCGCGCTGCCACCTGGATTAACTGAACTGCCTGATGAATAGGCGTGGAGGCCAGCGCGAAGGATGGGGCACATAACGGGAGTGGTGGCTCCAAGACCATGAGGGTATGATAAGAGGGACGAGGCATGAGAGGGATGACAGAGGAAGACACATGGTGGAAGACAATAGGCGGAGGGGGCAGGAGCTGAGATATAATGGGCACGCTTTTAGTGGGAGGCTGACATGGAAAAGAGCGGGAAACCTGGCAGGCGGTAAGTGGAAGATGAGAGGGGAAATGGACCACACGGACCAGAAGAGGGGAGATGGGCAGATGTCGGAGGATGCGGAAGGGGCTAAAGGGGCGCGAGCCTAATCGCACGGCTAAGAAGAGAACATATGGCACAAAAGATTACATGATAGGGAAGGGGCCCACGTTGTTTAAATGCAGAAGGACAGAGGATGCCCAGGTTTCCTGTGCACCATTGATTTGGGCGCTCAAATTGCAGCCATTGGAGAGATGCACCTCCGATTCCGGACCCCCCCCCCCTCCACTTACAGGTAGAAAGGCAGGGGGGGGTCCAGAATTGCCCTGCACGCCGTTGATCCAGGCGCTTCGATCATGACCATTGAAGAGGTGCGTCCTCGATTCCAGAACCCCCCACTCCGCTTAAAGGTAGAAAGGCGGGGGGGCTCCAGAATCCTATGTGCGTCGTTGATCCAGGCGCGTGAATTTCTGCCATCCAAACTTGATTTGCATTTAAACACATGCGCAATTGTAACCCAAACTTAGGGAAAGTGGGTTTTCAGCCCATTCCTTTGTATTGTACCCTTGTTATGAGAAATATCGCTAACATTTGGCTCCATGGGGGATAGAGTCGTCCCTGTGATGATCTAAGAACTCATTCCGCAACTTCAGTGCCTTGTTGTTGGGCTATGGAGTCAGGCTCGAAGTATCCTGCTGCTGAAAATACAAGCCGAAAAATAAAAGCAACAAAATAAAGCTACATGCTCAAAGGAGCTTATTTATATACAGTCCTAATGCTAATAAAATATTTTGCATGGGCTAGGTGAAAGAAAACTTCCACCATATCCATTCAAGCAACTTCCTGGATAGAAGCTCATTCCTTCTGTCGATGATCACCAGCAGATAGTGTAACCGTGACAGAAGAACGGCTACACTCTCCAACTTCTCCTCATAGGTTGAAGTTGATATGTAATAAGGCGACTCCAAGGCATAAAGGACATGCCACTCCATGTATTCGCCGACAGGGTCATAGAATGAGTGGCAAATTTCAGGAAATTGGCGACATACAGCCTCTTCTGCTACACAATTGTTCACCCATGACCGAATATCTATGATAAGCACAGGTGGGTGAATAACTGAAGTAGGTTTGCTGATCTCAGGTGGTGGCTGCTTACTGACTGGCTCAGAACAAAGGGTAGACTACTCCTCTGGTTCTTTTTCCTCTTCTTGGGTCTCCCCAGGGTCAGATTCGTATTCATCATAAACAGGCCCCCCGGGTAAATTCTCAACTTCCTCGTACTGCTCAGCGTTTCCTAAAATACTGAAATGGATGATTTCCTCGTGATAATTTTCCCTAGTGAGCAGAGGGAAAGGGTCTGAGACCTGCTCTTGGAAATCCATCATATCGAGCTCAGACTATGATCCATAATTTTCATAAGTGGGCTGGCTCCTCTGACAAGAAAAAGGTGATATCGGGCTCTGCTACTCTTCTTCTAGATAATCATCAAAGTCGGGGGGGAACAAAGCTTCTCCAACTTGCAGAAATGGAACTATCCCCCGCTCCTCCGTTTCGACCCCGAATGTAAACACATCGTGGGAGATCTTGTGAAGGAAAAGAGAGCAATCCTCTTCCACAACTACCTCTTCATGGCTTTGATCTGAGACAACAAGCTCATCAGGGGAAGATGTCAACTCATCTAATAAATCTTCAACAATCTCTTCAAAAGAGTTGCTCAGAGCGTCTGCCTCAAGGACTGGAAAATCCTCTGCACAGTCTTCATATTTCAACCCTAATTGGGCAGAGATAAATTTCACCTGCTCCATTAGCTTACTCAGGGCGCCATCCTCCTCCCTGGTAACTTCATCACTTTCATCACCTGCCTCATATGTAGATGAATGGGGAGGAGAAAGGACTGAGTTTTGATCCAGGTCATCAGGATCCTCCCCATAGCTTACGTCAGAAACAACTTTCTCTTGTATAGAGTTGTGGTATCCCTCACAAAAATTATGACAAATTAACTCAGGGGGATATAGCCTCTGACAATAGGTGGTGAAAGATGCATGGAATCCATTGAGTGAAGAAATGCTAGCAGGGGGTAAAGAATGGTACCATTTACGTGCATCCCCTGCTAACAAGAACATGAACATCTTCAATAACACATCCTCATGATTTATCTCCCACTGACGCATGAGTTCATGAAACTCACTGAGGTGCTGAGCAGGGTTGTCCTCTTCACACTTTGCAAATATGGACAAATAATTGCCCCATTCATCCAGAGAGGGGACAACATTAGGAAAACCAGGAATAGCAGAAAAATTAAAAGGAGCAAACCTGCGAGCAAGGATTTTCTCCATATCGAACCAGTGGAGTCGCCAATCAATCCTTGAATCATGGAGTCGCCAGGTGAAAGATGTGCAGCTTCAAATGTGTCTAGTCCTTGTTCACCCTCAAAGGCCAGCTCTTAACATTATCGTTACCACAGGAAACTTATCAGGCTGAGAAAGCAGCCGCTGAAGCCTTCTCGAGAAAGCTCCTCTGGGTCATCTTTTAGGTGTGCCAACAGTGGCCACAACTGAAACAGTAAAGTGGAAACAATGGAGTCACCACAGTGGAGTCTCCAGGTGCACAGTAGCAATATGAATAATTCTGATTTCTGATGCACCTTCAGAATCAGTTGATCATTGTCGTTCTTCCCAGGGAAAATCTTCAACTTCATCCCCGGCAACGGCGCCAGAAATGTTAGCGTCGGAAGTCACTCCTGGATTTCTTGCAGGAGCAGAGCCCGACACCCATCAATTTAATGTCACGATTTGTTTAATAGATGATCAAATGGAGGGAAGCTCGAGGAAGCATCACTCTAACTCGGGGACTGGGTCTAGTACGTAAGTAACAAAGGAGGTCTTCACCTAACTTCAGCCAGTGGGTTGATTAAAAGGTGAACAGGTGGAAGACTTAGTAAGAAAGGTGAAAAAACAGCTTTGGGCAACAGGCTTTCGACAGTTTGCAGAAGAAAGACTCTGAATGTGAGATCAGCCTGGTTCAGGGTCTCAAGAAACTGAGAAGGGACTTGACTGGACCCTCCAATTGCAAGTCACTCAGCGCTAGGAAAATCACAAGAACTGATTAGAGACAGCGCAACCATTACAGTGATCCATTACAACATCATCCTATAACGGCTACAGCTCGACTGGATCCTCCAATTCCGAGTTGCTCTAACACAGTGTAAACAAAGGCATGAAAGAAACTGGCATTCATAAAGCAAGAAGTCTCAAAAGTCCATACATAACCAGATTAACAGTGCTTCGTTAAAACTTTACAACCGGGAGCTCTGCTCAACCATCGATAGATACAAAAATGGAAAAAATGCCTTCATATACTCAAAACAACAACAGCAACATAATCGAGACATTGCATTAAAAGCTTTGCATCTGCATGGCTTCTGACAGTCAACACCTGCAGTCTCTGGATGATCGTGCAACTTATGGCAGACGCAATCGAACTCCTGACAGTTCCATAGGCGAATCGACGTATCTTTAATTCATTGTCGAGCTTTCCCATTATGGCGAAGGCGATGTCTAACCACCACCAACTACTTCAATAACTTCTTCATTGGGATTGAGGATGGCCCGACCAACTCGACACTTCTGCGACGTGGACAGCCCCTCGCGGTGCCACCTGGATTAACTGAACTGCCTGATGGGGCACATAACGAGAGTGGTGGCTCCAAGACCATGAGGGTATGATAAGAGGGATGAGGCATGAGAGGGACGATAGAGGAAGACACATGGTAGAAGACAATAAGCGGAGGGGGCAGGAGCTGAGATATAATGGGCACGCTTTTAGTGGGAGGCTGACATGGAAAAGAGTGGGACACCTAGCAGGCGGTAAGTGGAAGATGAGAGGGGAAAGGGACCACACAGACCAAAAGAGGGGAGATGGGCAGATGTTGGAGGATGAGGAAGGGGCTAAAGGGGCATGAGCCTAATCGCACGGCCAAGAAGAGAACAGATGGCACAAAAGATTACATGACAGGGAAGGGGCCCACATTGGTTAAATGCAGAAGGACAGAGGTTGTCCAGGTTTCCTGTGCGCTGTTGATCCGGGCACTCGAATTGCAGCCATTGGAGAGATGCACCTCCGATTCCGGACCCCCCGCCCTCCGCCTAAAGGTTGAAAGGCGGGGGGGGGGTCCGGAATCGCCCTGCGCGCCGTTGATCCGGGCGCTTCGATCATGACCGTTGAAGAGGTGCGCCCTCAATTCTGGACCACCTCCCCCCTCCGCTTAAAGATAGAAAGGCGGCGGGCCTCTGGAATCCTATGTGCGCCGTTGATCCGGGCGCGCGAATTTATGCCGTCCAAACTTGATTTGCATTTAAACACATGCGCAATTGTATCCCAAACTTAGAGAAAGTGGGTTTTCATCCCATTCCTTTGTATTTTACCCTTTTTACGAGAAATATCGCTAACACGAGCGATGAAACCTCAGGTGAAAATGGGTAACTCAATTGCTTGGCTATCAGTTTGGCTCCTTGCGCTGCTACAAAGTAGTTTTAATTTCATGTTCATGTCCATGTTTTACAGTTTGACTATTAATTTCCAATTTAATTTTCATGATTGCTTAGCATTGTGGTGCACAGACTCAAATCCACCATATGCCCTGGTTTTTGTTTGACAGGGCAGATGGAAGATTGAAATTTTTGACAATGACATCATAGTCTTCCATCTGTTCTAGTTTATGCTAACTTGGCGGAACAGCTGACAGACTGTTGCCATGTAGCTTTTTGTATTGAAGAAGTTTTAATAGGATTTTCCCTCTTTTTATTCACAAAAAATAAAAATAAAAATAAATTGAAAGTGAAACAAATAATTAAATCATAGTTATCTTATTTAAAACAAAATTTTATGT
>ML805375.1:136311-148039 GCA_009831015.1 Picea engelmannii | reverse complement strand
ATGTGAACTCATGGTGCAAAAATTTGAAGGAAAATCTGTATACAAAGGGATTGGACTCTGAAGATTTGATATTGTGATTACTCAACATTATATTTTTATTATATTGAGAATAGCCAAAAAAAAATAAAAAAATATTGAAGGTTGGTACAATGGAGATAATAAAAAGTAAATAATTATATTTTTACAATTTAATTTTTTAAATTGAATTAAGAAGAATAAATTTTTAATGATTAATTTTTTTATTATTTAATATCAAAAATTAATACATGACATAAAATTAAATGATTAAAAAAAATATATCTTAATTTTTTTCATTTCTCTTGATGCTTAATACATCCAAGTTTAAGATGGATTTAAATTTATTATATTAACATTATATTAAGTAACTTCATATATGATTTTAATAACGTGATTTTAATAATGTATGATGATGTCACTGGCATCCGTATTACACATCTACTTTATATTGGACACATGTACCTTATATTATGCTATAGTGTACCACTTTAGATTAGTAAATGAGAAAAAAAAACAATTGAGTACTATTCAAGCTAGATCCACTCTTAAAAGATAATTTAAAGTGCACCATGATAAGTTTGAAGCCAATTTCATCAATATCTATATTTTCTTACTTAGTATTAAATATTGTTATGTGAACATCATAATAGAATATATCTTTACACCATGTTGCCAATGTTGAATCTTGGTGAATTAAACAACGAGGAGGAAGAGGCGAAGGACATTGGAAGAGGAGGATGACAACGATGGGAATATAAGGATGATGATGAGGACAACAATGAAGAGGGGAAGAGGATGATGACGATGACACCAATGCTTCTTACAATGATGGTGTCGATGGTGGTAATATGATGCAGTGGCCTACAAATTAAAATCACATAATGAAGGAAGTCATAAGATACAACAAACATGCAAATGCATTAATTTAAGAGAACATTACACTTACATAATATTGTTATCACACAAACTTGTCAGAGTCTTGTGGGTTTTTGGTTTCTACCTGAGTTAGTAGTTTTACCCTGTCTTTCTCCTTTTCGCTGACCAAATCTTAAGTTTTTCCCTTTTCGACTGGTAGTTTTCTATATGTTTTCCCTCGATCGTTTGATTGATGTTTTGTTTTGTGTAGCCCTACCTGAGAATTCTTGGCCCAAAGATTTTAGTTTTCTCTGAGGTTAATCACTTCCCTTTCTACCTCTGTCACTGATCCTTTTTCTTTCCCGAGCCCTCAGCCAAATGCCTGAGTTTTACTTACATAGGCCACATCCATAAGCACAAAGTACATCACTTAGAGTGGTCTAATATGGACTTGAATCAAGTGAGTGAGAAAGATCATTTGTCAGTGGCAGGGATCCAAGGTGGAGTTCAGACTGAGGGTTCATAGGTATTTGGAATCTGAAATTTTCCTGAAGTTTAATGCTGGGGAAAAGGCCTGAGATCTAAGGTTGGGAAAATATTTAATCTGGGCCATAGATCTCATTATGAGAGATCAATGGTGAATAATAATCGCAGGAATCGAGAGTTCAAAATGTTGGTAAATTTGTTCGTCAAAGATATGAATTCCCGAAAACCAAAATTAGCAGGAGCCGTTCGTTCCAGTAGGACGCGTGACATCAGATCCGAACTGCGGAGAAATTCATTTCGAGAAAAATCAAGTGAGGGACACGCAAATTTCCCAAGCCCCGAAGTTTTGAAATGCCGAAGTGTCAATATTTATCTGGGCCATCCAATTTAAAGGGGCACATGGCACCCAATCCGAAAAGTCGTGATATCGCAACTCGAGAGTTTTTGCATAAAGCATGATGCAGGTTCGTGAAACGCGAAATCACGAAGCACCCAAGAGTTAGGACCATGGTCACAACCTAAGGTTTCATGGAGTGATGGAAAGGAGCTGTGTCAAAGGCCAAAAGCCCCCACGTTGGTCACAAAAAGGGATCCGCGTGGCTTCGAGACACTAGGATTGACTCGAAGAAATCATGAGGATCTCCTGGAAAATTCAAGGGTGTTAGGCCTCATCCCAATCCCAATAAAAGTAGTTAATGAAAGTGGGGGAGGTTTTTGAAACCTCGTTTCACTCCATAAATGGAAGTTCTGGCCGAGGGGACTAAGTTGTCAACTCATGGTACTCCCGTGGGCAAATTTTCTTGCAAAAACCATACTGATCTGAGTTAGCGTCTGATAGAAGGATACATGTGCATACTGACAGAAGAAGACGCAGATGCAAAGATTTGATTGTAATGTCCAGGTCACACTCATGGTGGTGGCGAGTTGTTTTGAGTATAAATAGTTAGTTTTGATATTTTGTTATGGTCAATGGTTGAGCTACACTCCCGCATTGTAAAGTTTTAATGAAGCTTTGGTTCTTTTTCTTATGTATCTATATTTGAGACTTCTTGTTTAATGTAAGTCAATTTCCCTCCGTCTCTTTGTAGCAGCTGTGTTAGAACACTTGGGCATGGATTATCCAGTCGAGGATAGTTACGTTTTTGTGATGTAGGTTTGATCAGAAGGACATCACAACCAGTTTTAATATTCTCTTGTGTTGTATTTTCCCTCCAACACTGAATTACTCCTGCATGGATGATCCAGTCGAGTTGTTTTTGTCGAATTGTGATGTATGTTTGATTTCATTTCAGTGATAATTTCATTAAGTTCCCTAAAACTCTGAACCAAGAGGATCTTGTCTTCTGAGTTTTTCCTCCTTGGGATGCTGGAAGACTGGATGTCCGTATCAGACCTCTTCATTCTCCTCAATTTATTCCCCATACTCACCCTTACTACAACTTACTGACCAAAGTTAGATCAATACCTCATCTTCTTATGCATACCAGCCCAGTTTTCTAAGTTAAAGCGATATAATCATGAGTCTGTGTCCATTATAACCCCTTTAAGTTTATTCATTATGACATACAAACTTATGGGTATTGAGATTAGCTCTGATGAAATCATGAGGTGAATTATAGTTCTAACATTTATGGCATTGTTTCCAAGGACGAATTGAAGATTTTCCCTGGGATAGAATGACAACGAGCTTCTGATTTTGAAGGTGCATCAGATATCAGAACCATTGAAGATTTCATTTTTGCACTTAGTGACTCCATTGAGGTGACTCCATTGTTTCAGCTATGGCTTCCAGAGGAAGACACACAAGATCTACTCCACAACTACCTTTAGCAACACCTGAAAATGATCAAGAGAAAATTATTATAAGAAAAAAGACCCTTCATGAGGGTACTTCTACTGCTGAACCATGTGATTCTAGTAATTTTCATTACTCTCCTATAGAAACTCCAATAGTTGTTTCTCATTTTCTTATTACACCATCTATTGGAGCGTTTAGAAGTTTAAATTTTGGGAGTTTTCCTGCTGATTTCCCCTCTCCCATTTTCACTACTCCTCCTCCTATTAAATTTGTTTCTTTTATAGAGAAGGAAATCTCTATTCCCTCAAGCCCTATATCTTTTTCCTCAAATCCTATGCTGCTTCCTTTTCCTCCGAGAGGCTCAGTCCCATTCTCCCCTGTTCACACTACATCTCCTCTTGGTTCTCCTCTAGATATCATCCCTATGGCAGGTTATAATTCCCCTAGGAACAAAATGGATACCATAATGGCTGTGAGATATGCCCCTCTGGTCTTACCTCAACAAATGAATGATCTCCCTGTTGGAGACTACCTGAAATACATGCCCAAATTCACAAGAGAAGAAGACATAACTGTTGAAGAACACCTCGATGCCTTCTACAGTTATGAAAAAAATCTAAATATTGAAAACGAGGATGTGTGGATCAGGGGTGATTTTAAGAACCCCCCCTAAATTTGTATGTATAATAAGTGGGAGAATCCCCACGATACATCGGAAAACTTGAAGGCTATTTTATCATTAATATAATATGTATATATAATTTTTTGGCAAACGTTTAGTCAATTATATAATCTTGTAAAATCTTGGCGAAACTTTCACTGAATTATATAATCTTGTAAAATCGTGTCGAATCTTTCACTGAATTATAAACTCTTGTAAAATCTTGGCGAATGTTTCACTGAATTATAAAACCTTGTAAAGTCTTGGAATTTTTTTGATAAAGTATAAAACCATATATAATAATAGGAAAATGTATTCATTAAACTGTAATATGCTATTTTTACATATTTGGAAAAAGAAACATAATTTGTCCAATGTTGTAAGCATTAGGGGTTATGTTTGTCAAGTTTCTCATTGTACACTCTTGCATATCCCTCTATCAGTTTTCATAGTATTTCACCACAAAGTTCATATGTGTTGATCATGACCACCACTTCTATCAAGCTTGAGATATATTAATCTTTTCTTTACCACTTCTATTATGGATTATTTATTATTGATTCATTGATTATGAAAGGACCCTTCAAAAAAGTTCATCATATATTATAGGATGTTCTTAAATAGGAGCACACATAATTTTATCCATCAATAACTCCAAAAGTATCAAAATATTGACATGTCACATTCCATGCATGACTTCCTCTCTAATCATTCATTTGTACTAAAAAATGACCCCTTTCAGAGGAAGAGAGGTCTCTTTTATCTCTTATATTTTTATTGTCTTATAAAAAAATAAAGGGACACATAAAGGCTACAAAAATTGTCGTCACCCCCCCTTGGACCCCCCTGGCGATAGTTGTGGGGGGGAAATCCCCCACACACCCCCTGTTAGGGAATGTGGTCCAAGCACGACTAAAACAAACCTCTAAATCAGGAAGATAATTAGGCTCCACAACCAACACTTAGAATTGGATTTTATGAACTATCTTGTCTCTATATTTCTTGTGGATCTTGTTCATCCCTTGAGGTTATTTTATCTCAAAGAGAGAAGAATTGTGATTCTCTATCTATCCCCTATTGTTATTTTTTATCTATGAAATACACCAAAGGTTGTTGTTATTAGAATTTATCCACAATTGACATTTTGATTAATAACACTTATGGTTGTTTCCTTTTACATGGTTCGTGATTGATGTATGAATATCTATAAAGATTAGTTCATTTAGAGCATTCTCATTCAACACTAGTACAAGATTTGGTTGATATTTATTAGCACGTTATTCTCATATGTCAACTAGCCTTGTTGGTGTTCTCCATCATTCACTTTCAGGCTTGTGTGTGTTGGTTAAAGACTCCATAATCCAACGGTGAGGAGCCAACCCTATTGAATCCATGCTCCTTTAATTTGAATATCATAAACTTAAATTGTTGTCTGATCTACCTCATTCCCTTTGACACTAAGATATTTTTTTCTCAAGGTGGTAGTCAAACTAGTATCAATCATGATACTCCTAATATTTTTGTATCAATATCATCCTTATGAAAATTCAATGCACAATGGAATGGGATGAAGGAGATTTTTTCTTGCAACTGGCATGATTGCTTCTAGCATCATGTGTTTTTGTAGTCTTGATAAAGCTCTTCCTAGCACGAAAGCCTGTAAATAGATAGGGTGAAATGGTGGTTGAAAATGAACAATTGCATATCCCCAAAATACATAATCAATTTAGTGATCTATATGATTCTTGCAATGCCTTTCAAGTATCAACACATTACTTAATGAGTGTACACAACATGCGGTCTAATAAATCACTTCCCTGTAAGTAGCAAATCCAATGTTATCCATTTCATGTAGGTAACAAACATAAGTACCTTTCCTTAGTGTAGTTCAATTAGGTAAAGTTATCCCATTATTTTGGACCTATCTAAATGAATAACCAAGCAACACAACAAATATAAGTTGCATTAATGACCAACTACCATATACATGAGATTCTCTCCTCTGTGCAATGCCAAAGGATCTACAACAAAGTTTAATCCTTGGGATTTTCAATGAAAAAATATTTCGAGGAAGAAAGGAACTACTGAAAGACGAGACAATAGATTTGATCACTAAGCCATGACATATATATAATATATCAACCCATACATGAGAGTAGAGCATCCCACACTCACTTAAGCTTCTCTCAAGTCTACATGATAACATTGGACCCCATGATGGAAGGATGAACCATCAAACCTTTTTTATCTCCTTAAGTACATCCAAAGGAAGAAAATGCCAAGAAAACCATAATGTTGTTGTTGTGTTTTCCTTAATTCTCATTGAGACATGAAGAATGTGGATAAAAAAAGTTTATTTCCCATAGATGTGAAAGATGACCGAGTTCAATAATCAAGAAAACTTCAATTTTCCCACTATATAGACTAAAAGAGATGATAGTTTAATCACATACATGAGATAATAATATTGCTCAATTCTTTTGTTTCTCCATTATAATTTGTTTGGGATTTTTAGTGGATTGCAATTGAGAAAATACACCATTTTGTAGAAGAGGACAACCATTGATTTTCCTTGTTATCTTATTGATATAAGGTATAATGGGACAAGTTAAAAATGAAGTAGCTCCATTGGAAATTCAAACCTTCAAATTATGTTCAGAGAATTTGAGTATGGTGTAAATTTATCCACATTGAAAAAATTCAGAGTGCAAAAATTCTATAAATAAGAGTCAAAGGTTTTGGGGACCAAAAGCCTCACATCGAGGAAGTGTTTTCTGAATTAGATCCTTAAATATTTGAAATGGCATAGATTATTTCTAGGGTTAATTATGTACTTAAGGGCCCTTTGAATTTACATGAATTTTTTTTTAATGAAGCTTTAGAAAATTTCTTCATGGACTTTGGAAAAATGACAAAGGAAAAAGTTGTGTAGTGTTTAGAGTGATGGAGAGATATGGATAAGTCGAAAGTGATATTGTTACTTTTAACTCCATACAATTTCAAGGCATACAACCTTGCAAAATGCATAAGAAAAGGAGGGAGTTGGAGGAGAGCACAACTTCACTATCCGCACTCTGTTATAGGATTAAGTGTTATGATATTAAGCACAAGTCTTCAACCATGACAAGCCTAAGTTGCCAAACAAAATGACCCTTAAGTCCACAGTCACCCATATGACTGACACGCCAGACAGTTATAAAAAAGAATATTAATTCAACGGTCTTAGTCGCTTTGACCAAAAGGTAGAGGGCCTGATAGGTCATCTCGGGCTCTAGGCTAGTGATCTTCTCGATAAGTCCAAGCACCTAGAGCCCCCGCCTTACCTCTGTACTACCCATAAAATACATATAGTGAGGACAATAGATATAAACCTGCATAACCATTTCTACACTACCAATGTGGGATAAATCCCATTGAGTGTGTTAATCAGCACCGTCGATCACTTGATAGGATGGTTGTTGAGTCTTTTGCACCATAGCCAAAGATTTGAATTTTGAAAGATCGAATAAGGAGTTCACCTTGAAATCTGGTTGTGGGTTGATATGTGTATCAGTACTATTTCACTTGCCAGATTCGTCAAGTAATCATGTAATGGAACCCACATGTTTTCCACAAGAAATATCATCATTGACACTGTCACCAACCATCATGACTTCGCTTGGTGAAACTGCCCATGCCTTCACACTCTCTCTTATGTTCATCAGTTGGAATTGTCTCTGCCTATACTTGTGAATGATCCAAATATTTCACTAAGAGGAAAATAAGTATTGGGAACCCCAACACCATATTTGTGCAAGGGTTTAGTTAGAATATCATAAGACATCCTCAACGCGTTCTCCATCAGCTGCTATTATATCATCATCAATTTATAATTCTATTTCATCGTTACAATCTGTGAAAACATCTTCCATTTCTAAAACTCCAACTTCTGTTCGGAGACAGGAGAGACATTAGCATCACTGCAACAATGCCATCTTTCATCTTCCAGGTTCTTCACATAAGTATAATAATGCCCAAAAATCCCTTGCATCTACACCACTATGAGTATGATACGGTTCTTAGTGATTTGATCTATGAATTCAAGGAACTCTAAACTGTTCTTGGAGATGATATCCCAAAGTGATGGGAAACAACTTCATCACTCTATTAGCGGTCAAGTGCCATGGAGCCTCAAAGTAACAAGTGCTCAGTTTTGGTTTTTTGAACATTCACCTACCGATTAAAAGGGCATATGATAGTTTAACAACTCTAGAATAGGGCAAACACATTTTTTTCATATCACCAAAATTGTGGTTGAGACACATGTATGTGTGGGGAGTTCCCTCATAGAATCAAGCAATTTGATTCATGGGAAGAGTCCCTACATGTGAAATATTTTATGAACAACATATCCTTTAGCTGTCAAAATATTGATTAACCAACAAAGATAACACAAATTTTACATTAGCCCTTGTTCGAAGATGTGACAAAGAGTGTTTGTAGTTTCGAGTCTAGAACAAGTAGCCAAATAGTATTGTTGGAGCTTAATCATGATAAATTATCTCCTTCTTAACTGATTTCGACATTTTTTGCAGCAATTATATCTCATGGAAAAACTATATATGTATTATGGAGACAATTGTTGGGGACATGTTGGTGATTTTACAGTTTTCTTCTGCCATATGCAAGATAAGAGAGGAGATGCAGAGATTTAGAACCTGCATACATAGTGTTTAATAGAATTCCTAGAATAAATGTAGTATGTCAGAATGCCATGATCGGAGGTTCTGTTCAGAATGGGTAATCAAATCCGCATGATGAGAATCTTGACCTATCCCACCAAATGTTCTCACTTTTCATGGAAGCTCTTAGTAGGTACAAAAGAGTTATGAGACTCTCTTGCATTCTTTGAAGAGTACAAGTTCCCATATGGAACCGGGATTTACCCCTCAAAGTGAAGGGCCATTTTTGAGACAGTCCTTTCAGAAATATAGATCTGAAGAGGAACTTGGGTGGAAGACTAAACAAGATTGATATCTTTGGCATGTCCTTTTGAAGATCTATTTCTTAAGGGTTAGAATTTTGTTTGTTGAAAATGATAGTGTACTCTTCTAGTTGCCTTTTGGTCATACTGATGATTACTCTTTCTAAATTTGTGGATTATTCTATGGCATTAACAATGTGGCTTATAAATTCAACACAAAACAATTGTGTCTTCAAAGAGTATCATATGGGTGTCTTCTTGCAGCTTTATAAGAATGTGGGATTCATTTCTAGACTTTTGCAGAAATACTGTTGGTTTTTTATGGAATTTTAGGCATGGTATTCAATCTATATTCAAACAAGCCAATGTTTATTAGACCTTTCAATCATGTACTCTAGTGAGAATTTTGCAATTTGGATTGGTGGAATTAAGTCATTTTCCAAATGCTGCTACTTAATTCAGATGGTAACTAATTTTTTCAAAAAAGTAGAGGTGCTTATTATTTGGCCAAAAATTGCTTAGAATTGGTTAAATAAATAATAGTCATCTTCCTAAATCCCTCACTGAGGAAAGTGTCAGAAATGGTCTCAATGCAAATAGATACAGGGAATCTAAAACTATTGTCAAGGCTACTAGAATACTGCCTCCAAGAAAATCTAATATCCCTATCGACTATGCTGAAAAATCATTGATGAGGTATGCCTCAGAAAAACATGGAATGATATTGAAAGAGGAAAATAAATTAGTTGTCAGCAGGTGCAATTCTTACAGATCAGTTGGAAGGCCATTGGAAAACGTCAATAACTACGCGATATCCTCAGAGGAGGCAGAGGAGTTGGGGCATTCCACACTTTGATACAACCACAAAAGAATGGAAAAGGGATTGTGTTGCACTATAATGAAGAAAGAGCTCCCCTAAACCTTATAATGAAATAGAGATTGTGTCACACTATGAAAAACTAAGAGATGATCCTCTCAGTATTCTCTTTTTGACCCTCATTTCTGGAAATTGCAGAGGGTAGGCTAGGGAAGAAGAAAAATATCTGTGTCTAAGTATTGTTTAAATACAACAGAAGTTTCCTTAGCAATATTGAAGTTTTTGAGCTTTAAAAGATCAAGAGTATTGATTAATAGCAATAGGAAGAAAGTAAAGGAGTAGAGTGGACATATGGCACATAGATCTATTATAAATTTAAGGGTGGTTCTAATTGTTATAGTGACAGATTTGAAAGCTTGAGTGAGACCCTTTTTTTAGTAAGAATGTAACGAAGGAGAAAGGTACAACAATTTCAACATAGTTCAGGACTGTATTGCAATATGGAAGAGGTTTGAAGACACATTTATGAACAACTTGATGAGAGAGTTGAAGAAAACATGTTGGACTATTCTATGATAGATATAAAGAGCAGTTTATGATTATTGAAGAGCATCTTTGGCCCATTGAAAGAGATTGTTGAAGGAAGTCTTGGAAGAATCTTATTGTAGATTCATTTAAGTGTAAATTGCAGAGCATGAAGAGGAGTGTTTATTGTTGCATAATAGTACAAAAAATAAGGTGTCAAATCATAAGGAAAGGGACAATCTTTACAGGAAAATGAATGAGTAAAGGCAAGCTAGCAAAAGAGGCAAATAAAGGATGTTGTCTAGAATTTTTATGGGGAAAAATTGTACCATGTTGTAGAAAAATATTTTAGAGTAGATTCGATGGCATCTCTACCACAGATCTCAAAAAGGGTTATGGCACATATTTCAAGAATGTCGCTGCAATCTTGAAGCAATTTCTTTTTGGACAAAACCTAGAGTGGTTTGAGAGATGAGTTGAAGGACATTGGTTAATGGAGATTTTGAAAGATAGAAGGACTAATGAAACTATGTAGTGGTTGATTCAAGAAAATGATCCGTTCTCTATGTATTAATGGTGATCTAGCACTCTTCCATTCAATTGAAAATATGGTACTACATGAAGAAAAACTTAGAAGTGTAAATGTCAAATCCAAGTCAAGAATCTTGAAGAAAATGTATAATTAAGAGCACTCTCATTTGTCATCCAATCAAGTAATGAAAAAACATATCTAGAGCAGTGAAGGAAGTGAGGTGAAGCAACTAGCAGCAGGTCTAGAATGAAGTCTATGAGGGATTTTTAAATGCATGGTTAATCTTGTAGTTTCAAGACATTTATTGAAGATTTGAGAACTCTTAAAACCTTGGCACAAGTTTCAACTGTACTATGGCTACATCAACTTTAGGGGGAGTAGAGTGACGAGGAAAACCTTTTGAATCGACCTTTTCCATTGAAGAGAAAGGAGGAGAGAATGTTCAACAAAACAAATTCATAGAAAATAAGGATATTAATAGGGGGAGCCACCATAATCCCAGGGGGAGTAGGTGAAAAACGTTTATTCACTCCTTTGTCATTAATGTCAAAGGAGGAGAGAGTTTAACTTTTTGCAATGAATGACAAAGGGGGATATTGTTGAGTGAAGTTGTCATTGATGTCAGGAAAAGAGGTAAAGTGTCATTGATTGATTGGATTGAAGCAAAGAATTGTTAATGTTCCATGATGAGATGCATTTTTGTCAATATTGAAGAAGTATTTATGCCAAGTGAAGAAGCTCCAAAAAACATTGAAGAGAAATACTTGAAGAAGCATTGAAGAGAAATACCAGAATTGTAAGTCATTGATGTCAAGGACCAAACAAGAATTAAAGAGAAATTCTTATCTTGTACAAGCATTACATGTCGTCCCTGATTGGAATTACATTCATTTCATCCCCTGCCCATAATTGAAATTACATTACATATAGACTGTTAAGCCCTAATATTGGCTCATTACCCCTTAATTGGGGCATATTAGATTAGTAATGCTATTTTATTTATTTCGGCTTTAGGCCATTAGTTGTAATTTAGATTAGTAATGTTATTTTAATTATGTCGGCTTTAGGCCATT
>ML805375.1:109108-130002 GCA_009831015.1 Picea engelmannii | reverse complement strand
TTACATTCCATCCCCCTTATGAAAGCATTGTCCTCAATGCTTGATGTACAACCATATACCAGGGTCCCAAGGATAATTGTGGACCATAATGTTGAAGAAGACTGAAGAACCAAGGTCCCATGTAGAAAGGAAAGCCACCATGTTGAAGTAGTCCAACCACCATTGTATGCCTGGGTCCCATGTCCAAGTTCTCATGTGAACTCCCTGTAGAAGATTTTGAAACCCAATAACCAACTCAAAATGATGCTCCAAAGAATGACACCTATCATGTGGATCCAAATAAGAATATCCATCCATATAGTGGAAAATGGTCGTAGCAAAATCTGGAAGGAATAATACCACTGTAGAATATACAGGATGGACACTATTAATAATCATTGGCTCTCGATTTGTCACATTGATGATGTCTACAGAAGGTGGATTAGAGTCATCAAATAAAATATGAAAGTGGTTGTCATCCCAGAAATGACAACTATCCATATACCAATCATCACAATCGGCTTCAAAATCATACCAAGCATATATTTTATGATTATGTTCATCCTTTATGTCCGCCATAAGAAATATATATTGCATGTTATCCAATGAATCTCGAATACTACGAAAATTATCATTGAGGCCATTTGCAAGGTCATGCAATCTAGCATTCAATGTGTCATACAATTTGGATTTGAATGCTTCAAGAATTCCCTTGAGGGTTTGAGAGGAAATAGCCATATGATCACCCTACGAACTCTTCGGTCCCACATCCATCATGAAAAAAAACAAAAAATAGAACAATAAGTTATTGCAGAAAATCGCGGCGTTTTTCGGAAAAACCCTGAAACAACTGTTGAATTTAAAATGCTCATAACTTAACTTTCCAAACTCCGTTTCGACTGATTTTTTTTTTGAAATTATGTGAACTTGTGAGAGGAACTCATATCTGTAATTTATTTGAGCAAATTAGGCATCCAAATGCTACAGAAATAAAAAAAGATCATGTCACCGTCCGTAGAAAAAACCCTGAAAAATTAAAGATTTTAAAAATTCAATATCTTGACTTCCCGAACTCCATTTCAGACGATTTGTTTTTTCAAATTGGGTGTTTTTTTGAGAGAAAATCAGATCCACAACCTGTTTCTGCAAAGTTTTCATAAAAATATACTGAAAATTTCTGGAATGTCGCGGCCCTCTTTTTCTTCTCTGAAAAACAAATCTGCAAAAATAAAAAATATTTGTCCACAATGTCCGCCAAGGAAAGTGCTTTGATACCACTTGTTAAGAACCTGAATAGATCTACAAATATAATCACCACAAACACTGAATACACAATAGATCCACAAAGCAATATAGAAGAAACCACACTTTATTATTACCAAATCCTTGAGGTAGGGAAACACCATACAATAGATCCTATTATGGAAGGGATCTTCTACTATTCACTTTCTTCTTCGAGGTGACATCCTCCTATTTAGCTACCACTCCATAATACAATACTTCTCTTCATATCTCATTACATTGCTTGAACCCCTTTATATAGTGCTACCATTACCTAAGAACATTCTAGAGGAGGAATCTTCTAAAAGTAGGACCTTCTAAGAAGTCCTCTTACATTTGTTATATCTAATTACCCATTTATTATATCTAACTAATATTATCACTATGGGCCCTCTGGCCCCCCCCACTACCTCTCTAAAAAAATTGCAACAAGAGAAAACAAATATTCTCTGCTTTGGCCAAGGAAAGTGCTCTGATACTAATTGTTAAGTACCTATACCAGATCTGCAAATATAATTCAATAATACCAAGAATAGACGATAAACCATTCACCATAACATGAACACAAGAAATAGAGAAAACCCTTGAGGTAGGGTAACACCATATATTAATCCTTATGGAAGGATAAAACTCCTCAAACAATCATTTCTTGTACAATCACAAAATTCTTCATTATGTTTCATTACATTGCCTACATTTCTTTATATATCTCTCCCTATCTCCTAGGAACCTTCTAGAGAGCCTTCTCACATTTATTACATCCAACTACCATAGTGGGCCTTTATTAATATAGTGGACCTAGTCCACCTTACACTGAATGACTACATTCCCATATATTAAATGACATCCACTAATAACACAAAAATACATTCCCATTGGGTACCTCCCTAGGTACCCCATATTACCTCCCTAGGTATACTACATTCCATCCCCCTTCACATGTTTTGTCCTCGAAACATAAGAAGAAACCATACAATATGACTGGCTAAGCAATGTAGCCAACTAGTACCAAGTACGACCATCCATCCATCTTAATGGAAGTCGAACATGATGTCTATATGCTACCTTTCCACCCTGATCCTTCTCTGGACCATGTCGGGATTTCCATGGGATTGTTTCTGTAGTTTGAGCTCTTCTCATAGTGTTAGTAGTCTTCCATGCACCTCTTGATCGATTTCCTGTCTGGTGCCTTGCTTGTGCATAAATTTGTTGATGCACATGCCCTTGCCTTGATGACTTTTGTGTCTCTATATGATGTGGATGGAGATATACAACAACTTTGGGAATTTGTTCTTTTTTCTTCAAATATGCAACAATTTGTGCCTTTGAGTCAATGACCTGCTTAGCTTCTTGATTATGTCCTTCTTGTAGTTTTGCTTCATCTCCTTCTGTAGACTCTGCCTCTGATTCAACTTTAGACTGGGCAATAACTTCTTTGCTAGCTTCCATGGGTCCATCTTTCTTACTAAGAAACACATCCTGCAATGTGATTTTATTTCTCTTATACCACAACTTTAAAAACTTCTTTTGAATATTAATATTAGTGGTACCCACTGATTCTATCCAAGGATATCCCAAAACAATATCCACTTCATCCATATCCATAGCATAAAAATCTGAATGCAACACATATTTATCCATGGTAATCTTCAAATCTTTAAAAGTTTGAACATTTTCACCCTCAACCTGTGTGCTTTGAATATTTTTTATTGGAACTTGCAATCTATTAACCAATTGAACATTGATAAAATTATGCGTGCAACTAGGGTTAATAGAAACAATGATATTTTCTTTATGAATACAACCATGAACCTGTAATATAGATTTTTCACATGAAAATAAACTCTTGGTTCTCTCTTTATTTTTATTTTCTCCATGAGACCACTTGAATAACAATAGTTTTTTCAAATTCTTCATTGGAGAGTGTCATCCTCTCCTTATAATCAAGCGATTTCCACCAAATGGCAGCATCACCTTGCAATTTGAGATCTACCCAATGGGGCCAATTATCTTCATATGTTGACTTTCTTTATTTAATGAATGATTCAATACTAGGGCCATCACATTTCCCTGTAAAATACATCTTGTTATGAAAACCCCCCAAAAATAGAACAATAAGTTACGTTAGAAAATCATGGTTTTTTCTGGAAAAACCCTGAAAAACTGTTGAATTTAAAATGCTCATAACTTTACTTCCCGAACTCTATTTCATCTTTTTTGTTTTTTGAAATTGGGTATTTTTCCGAGAGGAATTCAAATACCCAATTGTTTTTTCCAAATTAATCTTGTAAATATTTATATATGAACCTAAAGTGCGCCACCCTTTTTTTCTTCCCTAGAAAAAATTCTCCAAAAAGAGAAAACAAATCTTCCCTTTTTTGGCCAAGGAAAGTGCTCTGATACCGAAAGTGCTCTGATACCAATTGTTAAGAACCTAAATAGATCTACAAATATAATCACCACAAATATTGAATACGCAATAGATCCACAAAACAATATAGAAGAAAGAACACTTTATTATTACCAAACCCTTGAGGTAGGGAAACACCATACAATGGATCCTATTATGGAAGAGATCCTCTCCTATTCACTTGCCTCTTCGAGGGGGATTCCTCCTAATGAGCTTCAGCTCCAAACACAATATTTCTCTTCCTGTTCTCTTAAATTGCTTGAACACCTTTATATAATGTTACCATCAACTAAGAACATTCTAGAGGAGGAATCTTCTAGAAGTAGAACCTTCTAAGAAGTCCTCTTTCATTTATTATATCTAACTACCCATTTATTATATCTAACTATCATAGTGAGCCTTATTTAATAATATAGTGAACCTATTCCACCTGACATTGAATGACCTCCAGTATTATCACTATGGACCCTCTAGCCCCCCCTACTACCTCTTTATCTACCTTACACAAGATGTCAAAATAAGGTGCAATCATTTGTAAAATCATGCCAATGTTTATATCACATGCTAGACACCTATTATCTTGGGCTCTTCATTAGCCTTGAGCAATGTTCTTGAAGCCAACTTTGACCAAGGGTGTTCTCTCTAAGGTGTGTTCTTTCTCCAACACTTAACTTACTTCCAAAAAGGATGGAATGTTCCTCATAAAAGAATGCATTTGAATTGTTCATGCATTTTTTATGTTAAACTCCCAAAATCTAGGGTATCTTTCTAAACAAGATTTTAATGAACACTTGCCAAGATGCAATGACAAAGGAGCACTCTAATAGATCAATTTCCCACCATAATCTTAAAATAGCTACAAAGTATAGGGCATCCTATCTGAACTGAATCCATTAAATGTGGATCTACATAAATATGTGTCATAAGATGGAGTGGAAGTTGCACAACCCCTTCCAAAGTGTATTATTTCCAAACAAAGGAAAAAATAATTGAATTCCCTAGGTTATTTGTGCATTTTTCTTTATAATAAGGCCATTATAATATCATTAGACCATCTCTATGATGGTTGTTCCATGTTTATATATTGACTAATCTACCAGAGAGATATGGTTGGAAACATTCTTTATTGTTGATGTAATCCCTTCAATCAATACTTCAATTCTGGTGGTTTTTTAAGGGAATGAAACAAGTCTAAACTTATGAAATTATATCTCTTTTACTCTCCCCACCATTGTCAACAATACTGCAATAATCATGCTAGAAACAATTCTTCATAAGAGGTAGCCTTGCCGATGAGAAAATGCTACATGGTTCTTGATGGTTGTATGTTGGAATATATTCCTCGGCCTAGAGGTGTAAGCACCTATCTTCTAGGTCCTACAATGAAAAAAACCACCTGTTTGATTATTATTCATGCTGAGATTTGGTCAAACCAAATTTTCTAAACTGAGATTAAATTCGCTCATGTTGTAATGACATTGGCCATCATTAACATTTTGTTATTAAATCCTGAATTAAGGATTGTGTAAGGGGACCATGATCTTTTCACAAGAAGAGTTTCATACTTCATGAGAAATAGCCTGGTGTAATTACTACAAGGACCACAACCCTACTGTTTCTCAGAATATCTTATCATATGACTTCTTGTAGCATATAAGGAAACCTCCAAAAATATTTCAAAGACAACACATCTGCATTTCCAATTACTGAGTTCCTTTGGGTTATATGGGAGCTGTGCTCATCATCCAAAGAATACAAAAGGGTGAGAAACATTATGCTCATTTCTTGTAGCATAGTTTTATAAAATTTCAAATTATGGTGACAAATATTTTCCTCAGAATTAAGTATGAAAAATTATTTGATGTCATACTTATCCCAAAGTTTGTCCATGCATGAGATGTATTAAAAACCTGTAGTTGTGTCCCTACCACCATGTCTATTCCACAGACTTCTCATAAATAACATGAATTATCTTCTAATTTTTCTGATATCCTTTAGTAATCTTCATCTCGCACAAAGGACCAATTAAAGCAGCTCTTTGTCATAGACAAATCCTTCATTTTCCAATGTCTTAGCAAACACAAAAATACGATCTTCATCAATACTAGTTCTATATAGTGCAGTTCCAGTCTTGGGAATGAAATCCTGTAGGTGGATTTTGCAAGCAAATTTGTATTATGACATTGTATGGAGAGGTATGAATATTCTACTTCCTTTTGTGTAGGCTCCCACAAGGAGATTTGAGAGGGAGGCTCATTGATAATACCTTTATTTTCTTTGCAACTATCACTCAAGCTTGAACTTAGGTTTGATGCTAAAACATTTCTTGGTTCGAGTTCTAACCTTGATGAAAGCATCCATCCAAGGCTCCAAACATCGTACCATACTACTCAATATTGTTAGTAGAATGGACAAAATTTGTTACAAGTTCATGTTCTTTGGCTCTGGTTATCTTTTGAACATAGTGGTCATTTATGGAGTTTTGAAAAAGATGTGACTATGTGACATAGGAACCCACATTTGTCTCTAGTTTGTGTCTTGGGTATTCTATATACATGCGGGTCTTAGTTGCAAATCTCACATCCTAATTATCATCAAATATATCGATCATTTGGGGTTGTAAAACTCCCTTTCCATATGAAGGTTGCATAAATTCCCTCACACTAGATCTAATCCCATGTTGGGTTATGTGAAGAGACCAGTCATCTATGAATGGTATAGCACAAGCTAATGCTTAACATTTATCATTATTCTCACAATCAATAACATAGGAATTAATTGCATGAACAGAGTTCACATGTCTCCATAACAAATATGCACAAAGGTTTCTAACATTGAGTTATTTTATAAATGGTGGGTATCCATAACCCAACCCTATAAACATATTATGTGGAACCCTTAGCTTTTTGGTCTTATTTACTAAGAAATTATTTTCATCGAATCCATCATTTTCACCTCTTTTATTTTCATAAGGTGACAAAACTATATGGTCAGTGTGATGTTGGAAAGCATCGATGAGATCAATTCTTCCTACAAGAATTAAAACAAAATCCACTCCTTGAATGTCCATGAAAGGTCCTCCTTTTTTCTGTCACACTGTGCATTGACTCTATCAAAAAACCCTTTCTCTTTCAATACAGGTTTTGAATGGATAATTGTAGCTATAGAAGAACATGATTTACTTCCATGAGTTATTTTTTTAATTCTTCTTGTTGAAATATGAGACCTTCTATAAATAATTTCATACTATTTAATGTCAAAACAATGTCTTCTTAAGTGTTTGATTAACATACCTTCTCATAGAAGGAGGGGTGTGCACCAATGCTATTTCCTGACTGTAGGCCTCTTCAATCTAGGATCTGCGAAATTATTCTTGTTTTGTATTGAGGTGACGAGATCCCCTACTTTGCAAATGCATATAAGCAATAGAAGTTCGGGAATTTTCCACAAGAGTTTCACATTTGTTTTACCCCTTTTAGGAATGGTGTCCAACCTAGACCTCCTATCGGTATTGTGTTCGCACAATATTCATTTTATGTCTGATTGGAGTGATTCCAAAGCCAAGTTAAAGTGAATTCATGTGGATACTTCCATTATAAACAGGTTTTCAAAATGGTTTAATATGATATGCTAAAAATGATGAACAATTCATTGTTTGATAGAGTTGCTTGTGAATGTTTGACTAGACCAATAGTCATTATTTGGAGTGTAACATTTTTGTTAAAGATCCGTTCAATGTGATTACACTTGAAGAGTAAAGTAGATTCATTTTTATGTATCCAGTAGAAACAGGTTTTTTAAACCCTTAGGTTTGATATCACAAAATGTCTGATGAACAGACCTAGGAGGCAAAGTTTTACTATGTTGATCTGAAGACATGTAGTCACTAAAAGAGTCATAACTTTTTCATTTGACCTCCAAATGGGATGATTCAAATTGTTTTTCGAACTATACTTTCATATATATCTCCCATATAAACAGGTTTTGAAAATAAGATGATTTTATATGTGAAATATGCCTATCAACATTCAAGACCTATAATTGTCACCATGCATTTTTTTGTTTTTAACAAGCAGCTAGTATTTTGAGCATAACCTTTTCATACGATATCGGATTGAGGTGATTCAAATTGATTTGGAAACTAGATTCCAAGGGATAAATTTCGTTTAATATCATGTAAAAATGTTTCCATTAGACCCCTCAAATCAAGGTTGTACTTACTCTGTCTTCAAAATTTCACTTGAGAACTAGTTTCTATTTTGATCATATCTTTTTGACTTGTGATCCAAATTGAAAATTTCAAAATGGATTTAAAAACTAGATTTCAAGAGATACATTATTTAAAAACATGTTTTAAAAATGATCCTATATGGTTACCCGAAATAATATTGTCTTTACTGTATTTTTCCATGAAATCCTTTCAAATGACTATTGAACAATGATTCAAAGAATTATTCATAAAAGTTTGAAGCAAAAGTCTTATTCGTTTTACCCATTTGTTTATTTATTCCATTCTATCCTACACTATTGTTGAAAAATAAGTCATTCTCTCAAGTATAACAGAATTTCCAATGCATCCATTTGTGTAACAAGATCATAAGTAGACTCACATTCAAGTTTGAAAAATAAACTTTAATGAATACTTGGACATGGAAAATTTGTTGATCATAAAGATTTGATGCTAAAGAATGTTGAAAAATGGAGTGGTGTTGTGGCCTAATGACTAATTGAAATCGAATTTTGAATTGATCTTTGTTTGCTTGGCTCTCCTTAATTGTTATAGCACAAAGCTCTTCTTGTGGCACTTGTTCAAAATCTTGAATGCACAAGCGATCTTGTGATATACATGCTAGGGTTTCTTCAATTTCTGGCTCTAATGTTTGATCTTCGTTGCATGCCATCCATGACTCATTGATTTCCTTAGAAATATAACTAGAAGAAGCTTCTAGGTTCTCTTCTTGTGGATCCTCTTCATGGATATTTTTCTCCTCTTCTAACTTTTAAAATGAAGATTTATCCCTAGTGACCATTCTAAATTGTGGACAAGAATTTAGGAAGATCCTGGTGGTGGAATACCCTCCTTCTCTAAATGACTTCTTTAACATTCAAACTCAAAACTTTCATGGGCATACCTTGATGTGATTTTCATGTACTCTTGTGTAATAATGAAACATGCTTATCCTTAATTCACTTCCACCTTCATAGTGTTGGCCATTGGCTTAACATTGATGCTTTGAAGAGTAATACAACCATCAGTACCTTAAACATCAATTCATTGATGTAACATACACTAATATTTCAACCAACCAAACTTTAAAAGACAAACAAGACAATGTGTGTTGTTATTCATGGTATAGAATGGAGGTTTGCAAGGTAAGTGGCAGTAAAGTAGAGGTAATGGAGGTATTTATCCAATCAACAAAGGGGTTTGCATAGCATTGTTTATGGAATCTGAAATTCAACCACCATATTTATGAAAGTATAATTGCATTAGAGAAATGTCAGTCTCATGTTAATAGGTTTCCTATGATGTACACATAGGAACCTACTGCATAGACCATTTTTCTCTTCTCTTAGCTAAGTAGAGCTCATTTCCCTTTCTAAATAATCAATAAGTATTTTCAAAGAAAATACAAAATAAACATAGTAGATCCTAAAAGGTGAAGATGCTCAAGTCATGCCAAAAAATGAAAGGAAATAAAAAAATATTTCCTTGACCATCAAACATATTAAAAAAATAATCATAATTATGGAGAACACATTGAGTGCCCACAAAATAACTAAAGGCATATATTAAGCTTAAGACCATATGTTTCTCAAATAAATGTCATGACAAGAAGATGAAAAACAATTTTTTACTCAACTAAGGTCTTTAACTTTAACCCAAACCATTAACTCAATGGAAATCAAATGAAGCCAATCATTCCATAACAAAAGGTTCAGTCAAACATGAAATGAGAACTAGAAGCATTCAAGGGCCTAACACATTTTTAACCAAAATAAACACAAAATTCCAAACTTGACAAAATGCTCCAAAATGCAACAAACAAACAAAACATTAAAATTTATCAACATATTAGAGAAAGACATCAAAAACATTTCATCTACTTGAATGAGCCCATTCATGCTTAGCGGAATTTTTGTTAAATCAGGTATATACCCTTTAATAATAGGACACTATCTATGTGAAGAGATAGGTCCCATATTCATCAAATTCCAACTTCATTTCCTGTCACATACAAGAAACAGACAATGTAATAGTTAAATATAAAAAAAAAATCTTAAAATAACTTGCATCAAGAAAATGTGGCTCCAAAGTTACATTGAAAAACACAAAATATAGATTATAGAACCTATTTTTACCTGAAATGCATCCTCAAATTGGCATATAGTAATCTTGCTATGATAAAGAATTTCTGACCTACTCCAAAAATAGAGGAAGAACGTATCACAAGAATCACATCATCTGTTCTGTTCCATTCACTATTTCTTGCACCACCAATGGAACACATATACCGAAATAAGTGTTCCCTAGGCCCTCATATATATTGGATTAGATCAAATGTTGCGATATATCAATTTCCCAGTTCTCATCTTGGTGGTCATTTTCTTCATTCTGAACAAGACTCTCTCCAGATGGACTATCATTAAGAGCCTCCAAAGAATTATGTTCCATATCAAGTTCATTAGAGAAACTTGTTATATTGTTTTCTCCCCTTCTATCACAATCTGATCGCCAAAGAGCTAGTTCTCTTTCATATGGAAAATTAGAAATGTCATACTTTGTTACATATAATCTTAAACATATATCCATATGTTTATCAAGTTTGTTCCTCATCTTTGACTTCAAAAATGATAGTGCACTAAACATTCTCTCATCCTCCACTGATCCCAAAATCATGGTTTGACACAAATCTGCTAATTTGAAATATTCAGATATGTTTTCCTGTAAGTATTGGCTAGCACCCAAAATAGTCCATAATCTTGTTATTGCACCATATTCTAGAGGATTCTCCAAAGCATGAAATTGATTCTACATTGTTTCAGCGAAGCGTGTGGCTTGTTGAAACAATTTTGATTGATCCAAAATACCTTCAACCTGTTCTCCATGTATCTCGATCTTCTTGCAAAAGTGGTCCACCAAAGTATTTAATTTTGCCACAAAGTCACATTTTAAAGTAGGTTGACATTTTAAATTGTTCCAATATTCAGGGTACACCACAGACATGGCCTCTAACAATTCATCTCTAGGGAATCATTCTCTTATCTCTGATGACAGTGACTTTGCAATTTCTATCGAGTTGCATCTCACTGAAATGACAACATTGTAGAATAGGTCTCTTGACACATGACGCTCTTTGGTGGTTCATCTTGTCTTATCAATATAATGAAAAGGAACCATATACCCACGCACTTCCATACATAGTATCCCTTTTTCATCAAACTTCAAATAATTTTCAGTATTTTCTATATCAATGATCGTAGTCCAATTTGTAAACCATTTACTTGCAAAATACTCTGGCATCGTATACAAATTATCCAATGAAAGGCATGCAAATTTTCTTGCATTTGTGTATTCTGCAATATGCATTGTGTGACTTTGAGACATTTTCATGAGGACATTCATTTCATCTCGCATAGGAAAAATTCCAGCCAATGTTAATAATGTCTTTATGTCAGTTAGTCGAAAGCGAATATCTTGAGCTTTTTCTACACTGAAGCGATGTTCATACATCACCCCTACCAAGGACTGGTACTCACTAAATAATCTTTGAGCTGGTCCATTCAATGAGATCCATCTTGTATCAACATCCTTTAATAGATTTTTTCCATTTGTAACACTGTCGAAATTTTTTTTAAACTATGAAAATCGTTTGGGACTACGAGAAAAATATGCATAAGCCTCTCGTACAAGATCTTCAACTTCTGAAACCGATGGAAACTTTCTTACTATTTTAAATGCGGGATTCATCCTATGAGCCATACAATGAATACTCAACATATACGGTGAAGCTGATAGTTGTATTCTAACACAAAGGCTATTCCTTTGTCCTTGCATTACCGATGCTCCATCCGCTCCAACACATACCAATTTTTTTGTGATCATTAAAGGATCCATACCACCACTTTCCTTCAAACTATTATTAACAAGTTCATACATATTTTCAGATATAGAATTCTCCATCATTTTATGAACCCCAAGTAGATAGGATTTCCTAATATGATCATTAACCATATAAATACTCATACAAATCCATGAAGTGTTATCAATAGTTGTAACCTCATCCAAAGACAATGACACAAACCTAGCACTTGCAATCTTCTCTTTCTTATCATCCTTTTCTACTTGAGCTACATATTTTTCCCATTCCCAACCACTCGTTAAAGACCAATGAGAAGATGGAAAGTTTGGCATTTGAAGAAAAGATAGATATTTCATGTAATCTGGATAATCTGTCATAGGATGCCCTTTAGATAAGATGTGAGTTCTTAATTGAATTGTCTTAGATAACAAATTTCTTTCCATCGTCTTTTCAAATAGAGATGTGATGGTTCCTCCACTTGCCTCGAATTTTTTCTTACTTATTAAATATTCATTATATTCATCAACATATTTGACATGTCAACATTCCTCGAAAGATTTCCATCCGACAATAGATTTCTCCTCGCCATCGACAATTTTCTTTTCATACACCTTTCCTACATGCTTCTCAATTGTATCTAACTTCATCTGAAATGTCATTGGCATGCCAAGTTTCCAACTACATATATTGGATATAAATTTTGGTTTCTCTTTCTCATTTTTTGGAGGTAATGGATCAATAAATGGAAATTTTGAGACCCAATCTGGTTGGAAGCCTCTCCCTATGTCCCATTGGCCCTTTTGTCTTTTCCTTGAATTGGTTGTGTTCTTTTTCAATGAAATATGTTCGACATTTGTACTGCCAATTTCTGGTAAAAATGCATTTATCTCACTTTGATCACCAGAGGAACATATTTCCTTATCTATTATTTGGATATTATATGCATTCTCACAAGAGTTGACATCTCTTTGAGTGATAGGTTGCTCAAAAGAGCTCGAAGCATGAAGATAATGTGGATCCTTGGATTGAGGTCTTTGAACGTAGGATGATAGATCATGTTGTCTTGATATTTTCTTCCCATGATTGGTGTTTGACATCTCAATAAATATTCCACAATTGAAATTTCAAATTGATCTAGAAGCCAAAAGTGAAACCTGCAAAAGAGATAACATAAAATTAGTAAAATTCCTACCAAGTATAGAATATTCAATTTGAACGAATATACTCTAATACTTTCTCCCAAATTTCTCCTCACATTGTGATATGCTTCAAGACCTAGAAATACTGCAAAGATTAATGGATATAATGAAAAGAGGTGAAAATCCATACAAAGATACAAATTAAATCAGTCAAAAACAAAAACTTACAAGCCAAGGAGAGGATGTAGTACAAAGATACTTTTAGCTATTTGATATGTGAAAAGTTTGAATAGTTTCAATGTCCCATCAATATATATAATCTTAAGCAAGGTCATGACTTACTATGTTTACAAAAGTGAGGTATCCATGTGACCAAAACCTATAACCACTTCCCGAGCCTTCTAGTTTCCCAACTGGTGCTTCAAGGAGTTAAATATTCCCTCTTGGGAGCACAAGTGCCCCCCATCTTTGGCAAGTACACTCTTTAATCAATGAAAATAGGTCAACCATTTTCCCCTATTTAGCACCCATCTACCATGTTGCATGTTGATTTTGACATGTTATTATGTGACATGTTTATCATAATTTTTCTATCCCCTCATGAACCTACAAATTAAAATGGCATTTATTCTTGACCTCCTAGCAATTTTCTCTCCAACACCTACAATTTTGGGTGTCCACAAACATATTTACAAAAAGGAGGTTACCAATTTCCCTTGATTAATGACTAAACAATTTACAACTCCTAACGGATGATTAAGTATGGTTCAACCTATCATTCCCAGGACCCAAACAAATGGGAAAACAATGTTTATGAACCAAAACTTGGGAAGACTTTTGTGGTGTTTAAATGGAAACAAGCACAAATAGTGGGATATGGTATTTTCACAAGAAAAGTTTGTTGATAATAGTTCAGTGAACAGAGCATTAAATTATGCTCCATTCAACATAGAGTGTGATAGAACTCCAAAACGGAGTTGTAGATTTAGTAAATTTGTCAATTGAGGAGAAATGTAGCAATGATGCAAAAGAATTTACTAAACAAATGTAACAAATGCATGAATAGATCAAAGTGCAAATGAGAAAAAAATAATGAGAAGTATAAAGAGTATATACACAAGTCACACAGACTGAGGACATTTGAGGAAGGCAATTTGGTGATGACATATTTGGGGAAGGTGTAACTTCCCAATGGAGAGTATAGAAAGCCAAATAATTTCTTGATGAAACAAGCACATGGCTTTCAACAACAAATTTAAGTAGTTGTGTGAACAAATGCATTTCTAGGTTAGTTATATCAATCAAGAATCCTCGAAACTTTTCCAACAAGTCAAAGATAATATAGAAGCATTTACAAAGTTCCACACTGTAGAGAAGAATGTAGATTATAAATACTGCAGAACCACGACATGAGGTCGCAAAGAGATGATGTCCCATGAAGGAATGTTTCAAAAATATAACTTGTGATATTTGAAAGTTAAGGAATAGAATCTTGTGGAGATTAAAGGTGTGTAGAACCTTATGGTTATGGACAATAACATTGCAAAAGTTGAGGAGTTGGTAAAGAACTGCAAAGGGTTATTGTGAACTAGCATTTATGGAACAACCCCTCAAAAAAGATGTTGCAATAAGACTGTTGCAGCAGAACAGTGCAATAAACAAGAAAAAGGTAAAGAACAAAAAATACACGAGCAATTAGGTAGCAACAAATGAACCACTTGGAGAATCTACAACTTGTACAATGTATTGTATGCAATTAATTTAAAAACAATAACAAGAATGCTAAGAGACGGGATAAGAAAACTAAGTAGTATAAAAGATAGGAGTTTAGGGGTCTTAGATGGAGAAGTAGGGCACAAGACTCAAGAGTGACTGAGAGAATAGAATGGTAGTAGATAGTTGAAAGAGAATTGCCATTGTATGCAGCTTGTATCATGATTTAACATATTCAATTTTAACTGGGAATCTTTGCCTCATGTTTTTTGGGCTGTCTAGTCTGTCTTTTTTCCTGTGAATATTATTGTAGTAATAGTACATCGTAACGCATTGGTGATCTAAGATGAGTTTACAATAGTCAACTACATCAGATATATGAGACTAAGCCTAAATTTCTAGTGACTACCAAAAAAGATGAACATAAAGGCCCAACATTCAAACCACTTTCCCACTTCTTCCAATATGTGTTCTGCAACCTTAGTCAACCTTCTTTTCATTGTACCCATCTTTACTTTCTTGACTACTTATATCCATGAAAGAATTTCTTACTGATTGAACAACCTTATCCCGAACAGAAACCCTATCGATTGAAGGAGCATCACTCTCTATTAGTTCATTGAAGGTCAACAAAAAAAAATCAAAATAAGAAAGCAGATGACACCAACAATTAACTGGCTAGTATCATTCATCCACTTTTTGTGTTCTCTATGCATGTGTCCCTGATAGAGAAATCCAAGAGGTATGCCCCTCTAGCCTTTTATATAATAGATACCCTCTATTAATGTAAATAAGCTACTAAGTTTCTTGCTCATAATCAACATGTATAGAATTAGTCAAAAAAAGTTAAAAACACATTTCTGAATATGGTGTGGATGAAGACTAAAATTGCATGCACTGCCAATACAAAAAGTAGTACTAGCTTTACAACCCTACAAATATTTCTCCCTTCTTATTCTTTAGTCATTCTGTTTTTCCAGATATATTTGCAACAAAGATGCCATGATTGGTATTTTAATGGGAAATTGGTGGTTTTTTATGTGAACAAGTTATCTATAATTTCGTTAAACTTAAACTAGCAAATCCCTTAGTCACCATGCATAAGTAATGAGAGTTTTATTTTCTTTTCTTTTTGAAAAAATACACATTATATTATAATAAAATACAACTGTATGAACAACATCAGGCTAAAACTTCACATTGCACCCCCCACCCCATCCCCATGGCCCAACATATGTACATATGGATAGCATATCTTCCTTAGCACAAACTCTAATGTATCATTATCTGAAAAAAACGTTTTCTAGATGACACCTAGTCAACTAAGTCAAACTTTGAACACTTAAATTTTTCCCAGATTGAACTTGGACAAGTCACCACTAAAGGTACCTTTGCATCTCCTTCTCCATAGAAACAAAATCCATGACAAATGAATATCACTATAAAAACCTCTGCCCTACTTCTTGATCATCTAGCTCTCTCCAAGAATGGCATCCTTCAACCTCAAAAAACCAAAAAACAAGATTAAAAACTATGTCACAATCCATCCTCAATTATAATCTCCTCTTTGTGACAAATTACACATGATCCTTTTTGGTCTCGATCTATGGAGCCTGGCATTAATTGATAGACTCTAATGAATTATCATCCACCCTATTGCTCATGATTCTAAAGAGCTCCCTAATTTCGAAACAGATTGACAATGCTTGAGCCACCTTTTCTCAAAATCCCACAGTTCTCATCTTGTTTTAAGTCTACCAAGAATGTTATGACATGTTCTTATAGTGGCATAAATCTTCTTGCATTATATCTCACGAAGATTTATCATAGTTCTATCTCCAAGATTTTCAAATGGGGCCCAAAGACTCTATCTACATTTTAATCCCTAAATATATGAGTATTTTGCACAACTCTAAGAAAGTGATCTCATTTGCAGCTACCAGCAGATGGGACCAAGTAACTGGCCTCCAATCTTTCCAAGTCTGCAAGTCTTTTTCCTACAAGTCTCCCCACATATAAAAACATTTCTTACACAATCTTCTTACACAGAAAGAATTGTGTCGCATATGTCCTCTTGGTGTTTGAAAAGCCTAAAAGGATCTGGCTGCTAGATCCCATGCATTTTGTAGTCCCTGAAATTCCCAATTAAGTTCTTCACCTGTCAAACTTTCCAAATTCTTTTAGATATGTTGAACCATTATCTTTGAAGGAGATTACCCCACAATAACATCATAGATCCCAAATAGCCCATTCAATCCATTAACTTGTGAGGTAGTCAATAACCTCTGCGTGATGTTAAATTGTTGTGTTTCCTCACCTTTAATTTCCCATAACAATCCACTTGGCAACCAATGCAATCCATTCTTCATGAATACTAGTCAGCCCATTGCCCAAGGCCTTCCTTTTCACTAGCAATGCTGCAAATATCCAAGGCAATTGGTGGTAGTTTCCCCCCTTGTTTTCCCCACAGAAAAGAGTGTTGAGTGAGTTCTAGCTTCTTATTCCCCCTTGTTGCTACTAGACCTAAATCACTCCAATGTTTTGGTTTGTAGCCTTTGTTTTAACATGTGCAATTAAACTATTTTCTGAATTTGAGATTACAACCTTATTAGCACCAACATCTGGTCAACATTTTTGTATAAGTTACTCATGTGAAAGTTTCAGGTAGCTTATTGGCATACAATGAGACATCGATGCCACTTTCATTTGAAGAGTTCATTCTTTCAAAGGGCACCACAAAACGTGGCAACATTTTATGTTTGACTCCTAGATTACTGGAACTTTTGCAACAATTTTCATAGCATTTAGGAAATGAATGTTTATTGAGAGGAAAGGTATCACCTATTGGATGTGGAATATGATTACAATTTGTGTTGTACCTTAATCATCTTAACAAAAATATTTTTATTTGTATCAATATGTTACCTCCTCTCTTCCATCAATTGGCCAATGGTAGGGTCTCCTTCGTTTTGTATCACTTGCAAATATAGAGGTCCAATGACTTGTGATGAGACAAACCAAAGACTATCTCATTAGCAATAGAGTTGACACTAAATCCTTGTTAATAACAACGACTTCCAACAACATTGGGAGTTCTTCTAGGTTGTTTAGCTTCTAGTTGCAAGGTAGATAAGTAATGCATCAAATATTGGTCATGAGAGGAGGATATACTAGTCCTGTAGACTACAACAACAATGTTCCCAAAGCCATAGAGATAACATTCTTGATCTCTCAATACAAGTTTATTCTGCATACATAAACTAAAAGGGTATTGCTTTTCAAATTCAAATTTATGTTTTTTATATTTTTACTTTCCCTTGTGAAAGATAACCAACTTTTCAACCATCTACCCTTTATACTCATCAAAATAATTTATAGTGAAATTTGAATATGAAGGACCAGGTAAATAGTAAATACCTATCAAGACGTTTGGAAAGTTGAAACCCTGGTAATTATTCACCGCCAAGTGCAGAAGCATAAAAGATTACAAGTTTGTATATGTCATTTGTTGCCCACCTCGTGTGTTGCACAGTTAGGGAAGAACTATGGTACATGAAGAACAACATGGTTATTGGAATGCAGGATTGTAGTAATGCTTGCATAAGCTGCAAATTTAGTAACATGGAAGATATACACTGGACTATTATGTTATATGTGTTTGATGAAGTTACCACCATTCTTATATGGATTTGGATAAACAAAGATGTAAAAGCCAACAATATGCAGTGTAATGGTTCTTCTTATAAAAACATGCATTCTTGAAGAAACAAAGAAATTAGATTAATGTCCACTGATGGCCAAAATAGGTCTAATGGGACTAAAAAATAAAAAAAATAATAACAGTAAAATAAGGAGTGCTTAGGGCCTCTTCTCCCTAAAGAAGAAATAAAAATTAGATATGTAATAGCGAATATGATCTGTTCGATGAGGCTATAGGAAAAATCCAAGGTAGAAGGCACTGTCTAGCTAGATTTGAACCTGGTGAGATATCAAATAAATTTACGCTATAAATTAAAATTTAAATTGGAAGTGAAATACAAGGAAGTGAAGTTATGGAGGATCTTCAAGTTGCACCATTTTCCTAAAAGTTAAAAAGATGAATAGAGAAATGACATAGGTAATCTAATTCATCAGATGCCAACCTGTTGGTATATGTTGATAACATAGATGGACACTATGAATAAAGTACATATGGGATAGAATAAAACAAAAAATGACACATAATGATGCTCATATGCCTCTCTATTTAATGTTAAACGTTATTGGGGGAATTGGAGGTGTCCAATTATGATCAATACCTTTTATCAAAACATTAGAGCAACATTTGACAACAAGGAGTGCATAGAACATATTCTAAGCACTTCTAAAATCTTAGGTTAAGGGAAGAAAGAAAGAGTAGACAATAGAATAGAAAAGAGTGGGGGAACCCAAAAGGGTAACCCTAGTGAAATAGATAATGCTAAAGAAAAGAAAGCATCCTAGTCACAACATTGTGCTATTACAGGTCTTCTAGAATGCAACCAAGACTATATGGAGTCTAAGGAAGAGAAACACACTATCTAGCATCTAAATTAGAAGATGATTCACCACCATACACTATCATCCAATTAACAGTTGAGTGAATTTCCACATAGGCACACTCATCGATGCCACAATAGCATTCATGTGCAAAGAAGACAAATCAATTTCTCTATAGGTGATTGCAAGTTGATTCCTCTGTTTAAGCATGGTAATCATTCATATTTTTTTTTGTGGTGGGATTGGAATCGTAGGGTAACTACTTGCTGAGAAACAAAATGTTTTCTTGAGGAGAAATTTGAATGTTGGTGGGGAATGACAGTGTTTAGCTTGAGACAAAAAAGGAAAAAAGATATTTCTTCCTAAGAAAATTCCAACTTGTAGTTGCGGTGATTGGCATTAGAAAAGGGGCACAAAATTATTTCTTGCTAAGATATCAAAGGCGACTGGTAGTGGCAATGATTGGATGAGAAATCAAATATCTAATGGCATTCTTGATGATAAAAAATATTGATGCTACGATGGGCAGAGTTTTAGCATCTCAGATGAGGCATTGAATCATTGTTAGTATTGATACATATTGAAGCAGAAATATAAGAAATCTATGATAAGTGTTGGAGCCCAATTAGAATCGATTTTACCTCAGAATTCAATTGAACTTGTGAAATGTAAACACCATGGAGTTCATATCATTCAAGCCAATTTAGAAAGTGAAAATTAAACAATTAAACAATTTAAATGCTATTTGAATTGTGTTATCTCTTATATTATAGTTTTGATGAAAATTACACCGGATGGATGTCAAAAGACATTCACTAACTTATATGTTCAACAAATAGAAATTCAGTAAGCAGTAGCATCTCTTAGAAGTCGTGGCTATCCTACACCACTTATTTGATGGAAACGTAGAGAATCAGATTCCAGATATGCGATTTTTCTAGTGTGGTAGAGCCTCAGCGCCGAGCCGCGAGAGGGGTCCTCCTCTGTTGGAATGCTAACAAAATATGGTCACTGGTGCTTGGTCCGAGCCTAGGAGTAACCCATTACCCAATAGAAGAACGTCGAAGAGTAAAATACTAAAACCGTAAACCTCAAGACCGAAAGGGGAAATAAGAGGTAGAAGATGTTGATTAAGGTTGGTTGTCATTGATGTCAACCCTTGAAGAAAGCCACGTAGCACAAAGGCTTGGGTAATGGACCTAATATTTTTTTATGTAAATATGACTCATTATTGTTTTTTCATGGTTGATAAGAAGTAAATATGGATGAACTCCAAAGTGGTCCCCTTATGGTGAAAGCCCTCATGGGAAGACGCTTTATGGAGTAAGACAACCCATGCTTAATTGTGGAATAATGAGATGAAGGAAAGTGAATTTTTTAGGTAAAATATCCTATATGGATAGTGATTGTCATTTCATTTCCAGTGGTATGTGGAACGTCACATAATTCCTCACGGTTAGAGAGTTATGACCATGAGAAGTTGGAGACCCCAGGTTTGGGTAATGGACCCAAGTTTGTTTGATGGGTAACGATATGAGTTATGATATATTTTCAAATAATATTATTCTATATGGATAGTACATGTCATTCCATTTCTGGTGGCATGTAGAACATCACATAAATCCTAACATTTTGAGAGTTATGGCCTTACGAAGTTGGAGGACCCTCATATGTCATCTAGAAGCCCCAAAAGGTCAAAGTAATCAAAGTGGTTTAAGAGATTTTAAAAGGTAAATAATAAAGTGAAGTGATGAGTGTATTATAATTCAA
>ML805375.1:85391-108599 GCA_009831015.1 Picea engelmannii | reverse complement strand
TTTCATATATTTATACATTATAGGTTCAAAGTTATGATTACTTCAAGTTAGGGTTGTTGACTAATCCAAAACTAGGCATGTGAGACTAAAGAAAAGTTTGATGAAAATGCTAGTCTCTTGTTTTTAAAGTCAAGGAAGGTTTGCTGGAATATGATAATATACAATAGGTATATTAAAAATCTAAAAACCCGATTTGGATGATGAAATTGATGAGGGCTTTTGGTTGTGGTACATGTTGAGTACATGGTTGAGACAAGTAGTTGATGAGTTGGCGAACATACATGAGGTGTATAGTTGATGATGTTGGTACATATTGATGAGTCATAGTTGATGAGTAGTTGACACATCATTGGTACATACTTGGTACATGGTTGGATGCACTTTTTTATGGTACAGGTTGATTACAGGTTGGTGCATGGTTGATGCACTTGTTTATGGTACATGTTGATTACAGGTTGAGGTATAGGTTGATGCATGGTTCAGATTTTTTGGTATAGGTTTATAGCGGTATATCTCACAGTGATAGTGTGACAGTGGTTCCATCATTCGCCTTCTACTTCAGGGTGGCAGGACAGGGCAAGGATAGGTGGTTGTAGCCGAAGAACATTGGGGGTTGTAGCCTCCTTCTGGTTGTAGCTAGAGAATTGGGGAGTTGGAGCTTCCCTCAGGTTGTAGCCTGAGAAACTAGGGGGTTGGAGCCTCCTTCCAGTTGGAGCTGGAAAAAAAAGGAAGTTGGTGCTTCCAATGAATGTAATTCTTCAATACGTATAAGAAAAAACATTCCATGGTTTTCTCCGGATTTGGGTTTCCACGTAAAACACTGGTGTACTATGTATGTGTGTGATTGTTTATTTCTTACTACTCATTATTGGATAATAATTCTACATTGATACAACATTTGAAGAAAAAGGATTATAATTATGCTATTACTGATTCACCCCCCCTCTCAGTAATCCAATGGCAGAAGGAAAACCATAAACCTCTATTCCGTCAAGGGCCCAAAGGGGAAATTCAAATAACCATGAAGATGTAAACTGGGGAATGCATTTAAGATCCCATATAATATATGCCATGTGGGAGGGACAAAAATCTCCATGTTCTTTGGAAATCGGGCAAAGGGAATATTGTAGCTACCTAGTGTCCATTGCCCATACAACAAAATCTGGGCAAAATTAAACCATAAACCCCGATTATACCAAATGGCAGGGTGAAGAAGCTATCATAAATTCTCATATTTCTAGAAATTTGGCTAATGGAAGCTTGTCCCTCCAAATTTCAGGGGCTAAATATAATTTTTTTTTCCTCTATCCCTCCTAAAAACATGGGCTAACCCTGTACACGATTTTTCCCCTAAAATAAATTACGGGCTAATGATATAAGTTTAAAAAAATCACTCTAATACAAAAAAAACGTCCAATAAAAAAATGGAGGCCCCTTAATTTCTCCCATGAGCGAAATTTCGTCCCTAAAATCATCTATGGTGTGGATGAGATTCTTTGTATAGAGTCTTGATGGTGAGGCTAGGAAATGGTTTAGGGGGTTGACCCCTAGACCCATTGTGGGGATTGAGGCTTTAGATCATGTTTTCTTGAGACAATGGGGGGACAAGAAAGACTTTATGTATTATATCACAGAGTTTGGGTCCCTAAAACGAAAAGAGGGAGAGTTTGTCTCTGACTTTTCCAAAAGATTCAACAAAATGTACAATAAAATCCCTGTTGAGATAAATCCTATAGAAGTATCTGCTAGAATTGCTTATGCTAGTGCTTTTGACCCTGATTTATGCCTCCTGTTAAGAGAGATAAGAGCTACCTCCTTAGCTCATAGGCAAGATGCAATCCTGTAAGTAGAGTCCAATGTGTTGGCGGTTGATAGACTTATGAATAAAGCTGACAGAGACTGGGGAAGGGGGAGATATGAAGCTTCAACCTCCAGTTCCTCTACATCCCATCCTCAAGTAGATGAATTAACAAAGATGGTAAAATATCTTTCTGTAGAGATGGAGAAGATGAAATTTGAAGGGAAGAAAAGTTGTAAGAATGCCCAAAATGATGATAACAAAGGTAATTTAAGAAGAAAAAATAATGCCCCTCAATTACTCCCAAGAGATCCTTGCAGCAGAGAGAGGGATGATCAAAAAATCTAGACCCCTCTCCAAAATAACTTTGTTGTTGATGAAGAAGGAGAGGAAGAAGAGCTTGATCCTGAAATCCATTTTCTTGGAGACACATCCCCATTTGACCCAATCTATATATGAGGAGTCTTTAATGGACGACCAAATAAATAAGTTGAGTAAAGTGGAGAAGGCCAATAGTAGTCCCAATCAATATAACCTCAGGTCTAAGAATAAATAAGGGAAGTCTGACATCACTAATCAACCTTCCAAAACAGATAATCCTGCTAAAGACGCAACGAATGACAAAAAGGAAAAGAAAATGTAGAACCCATCACCAATAGCCAAAGGTCATGTCCTAGAAGTGAGGGAAATTCTAAAAACTCCCTCCTATTTTAAATTTGATCATAAAATTCAAAATATTAGGATCCCTGTACCCCTTTTAGAGCTGGTCAAGCACAAAGATTTCAAAAAATCCCTCTCTAAACGGTTGCAGTCTGAGCCTGCATCTCACTCCTCAAACACAATAAATCTTTAGGATGAAAAGCCAATAGTCATTTTAGGTCCCATGATAGAATATAGAGATGATTCATCCCCTCCATTCCATACATATCTGAACATACATGACAATGTGTTGCATAATTTTTTGATGGACTCAAGAGATTCTCATAATCTCATGCCCAAATTTGTCCTGGATTAAATTGGATTAGAAATCACAAATACTTTCCATGAATTGTATTCTTTCGATTCCAGGAAAGTGTAGTCTCTTGTGGTCATCAAAGATCTAGTTGTGACCTTGTTTCAGTTTCCCATGAAAAGTTTGGTCATGAATATCGTGGTGGATGATGTTCCCCCCAAGTTTGGCACGATGTTCACAAGATCTTGGATAAGGAGACTTGGAGGAACATTGCAGATGGACCTCACATATGCTACCATTCCTGTGTTCGAGGGGGAGCATAGAATATTGTACAGGGAAGATATGTTGGCCTACATTATCAGTGATGAATCTGACCCCACCAACCATCCTATTTATTCCCTTGATACTGATTTAGGATCCAGCTTATTGCAGCTCAACAGTGTCCCTAATCCCCCTCATGAAATTAGGAAGCAACCCCTCACTCTCTGTGAAGATTCTCCTCTGATTACCTCTGTTTGGAAAATGTTCTTTGATGGAGCCTCTTCTAGAGAAGGTGTTGGTGTCAGAGTGGTCTTTGTTGTAGAAATTTCAATACAAATTAAGTATTTCCTGCGATTCTCCTAATCTAACAATTACAGCACTGATAAATACATAATCTCTTCTACTATTATTCTTGTAGAAAATTTAAACCACGATCACAACCACAATCACAAAGTGAAATATCAAGAACACATAAAACAAAAGTTTTACCGGGAAAGCGTAAAGCTAAAAACCCCACTATCATATATTATGTATATCATGAATCATGAAACAATATCATACAAAACTCTAATCCAAGAGCTCTCAGTACAATACAATCATCTCACACTGTCATACACAAATCAACAAATACATGTGCCAATTCCTATGTCCAGACAACCTGTCTCCTCTGCACAATCTCTGCAATTCGAATTCTCAGAATGAATTACTAATTTCCTAGTTTTCACATGCTCATAAGCATATCCACTTCATGTGTGATCAAATCACAACTAATAGCCAAACTGTCCCTTTCACCTGTTATCTCAACTGGGTCTCCACTGGATCTGACATGCATGTAGTTAACCGTGGTGAATCTTCAGTTGCATGTGAGTTCACTGATTAACTGAACTCTCACTGGTGCATGTTTAGTTACAACTAGTACAACTAATCTTAACTCACTTAACTACACTTATAGTTCTGTTACAAATCCAACTCACTCAATTATGAATGAGATAATGGATTAATATATATTGTCTAATTTATTTAAGGGAAAAGTAAATTAGACACATGTTTCTTGTTGACTTTTCAACATTTGTTTCACCTGTTCAAGAAATTATATCTCTATCCTACAAGTTAGAATTTGAAACTACCAATAATGTGGCAGAGTATGAAGCTCTTGTTTTGGGTTTGACAGATGCAAAATACATGGGAATTAAATATATATCAGTGTTTGGGGATGCCGAGTTAATTGTCCATCAGATCAGAAATATTTATTAGGCCAAGCACCCTTGGCTTAGAATTTACATAAATGAAGTCTGGGATCTAGTTGAAAACTTTTTCTTGTCTTTCAACATTTCATTCATGCCAAGAGAAGAAAATGCCATGGTATATTCTCTGGTTGTCTCAACCAGTAATTTCAGAGTTCCCTTGCCACCTAAGATTAGGTATGATGTAAAAGTGAAATTCAGACCCTCTATACCTGACAATGTTAAACATTGAAAATTGTTTGAGGATGATCTTGAGATCAGAATATTTCTGGAGACCGTTGATGAGTTTTCTGCATTACACATTGATAAAGATCCTGATTCTGAAATAAGTCCTCATGTTGATGTTTTTATGAACAAAATTGCTAATCATCATATTGTCCAACTGCTCAGCAATCATATCCCAAAGGGACTAGTTCCTTTGGAAATACTATTTGATAGAAATGATGTGGAAGTAAAGGGTAAAATTTCAAATGAGGATGCTAATGTAGCTGAGTGCAATATTCGTACAGAGGAGGATCCAAAATTTGTCAAGTTTTCAAGGAGTTTGTTGATGTGTTTGTCTGGACATATGGAGATCTCAGAATATATGACACCAGTGTCATTGAGCATAGGATCCCATTGAAAGAGGAGGCTAAACCATTTAGGCATAAATTAAGAAAAATAAATCCTATGTTGCTTCTTATCATGGAAAGGGAGGTAAAGAAGTTGTTGGATGCCCAAATCATTGTCCCTTTGAGATACTTTGAATGGGTGGCCAACCTGGTCCCAGTAAGTAAGAAGAATGGAGAAATTAAACTATTTGTCGATTTCAGGAACCTGAACAAAATCTCTAAGAAGGAAAATTATCATTTTCCGAAGATGGAACACATATTGTAGAGGGTGATAGGTGCATCTGGGATTTCCATGATTGATGGATTTTCTGGCAACAATCAGATCTCTGTCATGCTTGAAGACATAGAAAAGACAACCTTCACCACTCCTTGGGGAACATTCATATATGCCAAAATTCCCTTTGGGTTGATGAACGGAGGATCAACCTTTCAGCGAGCTATGGAGATCACCTTCATTGGAGAAAATGATAAATTTGTAGTCATCTACTTGGATGATATTATAGTTTTTTCTAGGTCTGATAAAGAGCATTGTTATCATATGAGAAAGGTCTTCTTGAAATGTAGAATGTTTTGTCTCTCCCTAAATCCCAAGATGTCTTTATTTTCCATGCAAGAGGGAAAATTGTTGGGACACATAGTATCAACAAAAGGGGCTCGGATTGATTCAAGAAGGGTAGAAGCTATTCAAACCTTGTCATTTCCCACAACCAAGAAGGAAGTCTAATATTTCTTGGGAAAAAATAATTTCTTGAGAAGATTTGTTTCAAATTTTGTTGAATTAGTGAAGCATATGACAACCATGCTTAGGAAGGGGAATGAAGTAAAATGGACAGCTGATTCCATAAGTTATTTCGATAAAATAAAGAAGGAATTGACTGAGGCACCTGTGCTCATCAGTCCTAATTACTCCAAGGATTTCCTTATTTTTTCCTTTGCCTCATTGGAAATAGTAGCAACTGTTTTGTTGAAAAAGAATCTTGAAGGGTTGGAGCAGCCCATTGCCTTTTTCAGTAGGGCATTGAGAGATGTTGAGGTAAAATATGACATCATGGAAAAGCAGGCCTATGCTTTAGTGAAATCCCTCAAGCATTTCAGAGTCTATGTTCTGCATTCAAAGGTCATTGCATATGTTCCTTCAAATTTAGTGAAGGATATTCTCATTCAGCCTGACATAGACGGAATATGGAGCAAGTGGATTGCCGAAATCCTTGAATTTGATCTAGAAATAAAGCCCACTAAACTAGTTAAAGGTCAAGGTTTAGCTAAGCTATTGGCTGAATCTAATTGCAGATATTTAGGGGTTAACTTCATCAACACCTTCTCGGAAAATCAACAAGTTGAGTTGTCTCATACAGGCTGACAAGTCAGTCCTCCATTGACATAGTGCATTTGGTACAAAAACAACATATTCTTTCTGCAGGAGTAAAGCCCCCCTGATGGTATGCGAAAAATCAAGGCAAGAGATATTAAGCTCAAAGCAATTAGATATTGCCTTATTGACCAAGTCTTGTATTGGAAGGACCCTCTAGGAGTTCTTTTGAGATGTTTAGACCCACCAGAAGCCCAAAATATTATGTTTGATTTTCATGATAGCATATGTGGGGGGTATCATTTCTAGAGAACTATAGCCTATAAAATTCTCAGGACTGGATATTTCTGGCCTACTCTATTCATCAATGTCTGTGCAAAAATCAGGGCTTGTGTTAAATGTCAAAAATTCTTTGGAAAGTTGTAGCTCAAGTCCTTTCCATTGAAGCCTGTGGTAGCTTCCGTACCCTTTCAGTAATGGGGCCTAGATTTTATTGGGGAAATTCATCCTGCTTCAAGTGGACAACACCGGTGGATCTTGACTGCCACTGATTACTTTACCAAATGAATAAAAGCTATCCTCACAAGAAGTGATTCTCACAAAGTAATCATTGATTTTCTTGAAGATATTATGGAAAGCTTTGGTTGTCCGAACATAATCATCACTGAAAACATTGCATCCTTCAAGGCTGAGCCATTGATCTAGTTTTGTGAATAGTTTGGAATTTCACTGATTCACTCAACTCCTTACTACCCCCATGGGAATGGAATGGAAACATCCTCTAATAAGAGCCTTATAAAGATCATCAAAATATTGTTAGAGGACAATAAGAAATAATGGGATTCAAAGCTCAAATTTTCTTTGTGGGCTGACAGAGTGACCACAAAGAGATCTCTTGGTGTCTCTCCTTTTCAGCTTATGTATGGAATGAAGTCCATGTTTCCTTCTCAGTTTTCCTTGCCTGTGGAAAAAATATTCCAAGACTACCAAGGGGAGCCCGATGATATGATCAAAAGAATACAACAACTGGTAGAAGTGCATTAGACTAGAGAGAAATTAATGGACAAAGCACATGAGCATCAACAGAGGAACAAGCAGGATTTTGATAGGAAAGTAAGAAAATAGGATTTCCATCTGGGAGATCTAGTACTCAAATGGGATACACCTGAACAGGACAAGGGAGTACATGGTAAATTTGAAGCCCTGTGGATTGGCCCCTTCAAAATATCTGAGGTATTTCCAAATAATACTTACAGATTGCAGAATTTGGAGGGATCTGAATTTTTTGTTGGCCCTGTAAATGGGCATTTTTTGAAGAAATATTGTTTTTAGGTCGTGACCGACGTTCCACCACTGTAAATACCACTCATGTTTTGTTTTGATGTTTAGTTTTTCATTTTCAATAAGATACCCCATAACCCAAAGCTAAGGCACTGGAGTTGCGCATTCTTGGCAACTCGCAGAAAACATGCCATCCCCTATGGAGGCAAATGTTATCACACAAATGTGCCAGAGTCTTGTGGGTTTGTGGTTTCTACCTAAGTTAGCAGTTTTACGATGTCTTTCTCCTTTTCGTCGACCAAATCTTATGTTTTACCCTTTTTCGACTGGTAGTTTGATCTGTGGTTTCCCTCGATCATTTGAGTGACCTTTTGTTTTGTGTAGTCCTACCTGAGAAGTCTCGACCCCAATATTTTTGTTTTCTTTGAGGCTAATAACTCCCCTTTCTACCTCTATCACTGATCCTTTTGCTTTGTCGGGCCCTCAAACAAACGATCGAGTTTTAATTACACAAGCCGCAACCATAAGCACAAAGCGCATCACTTACAGCAGTGTCATATGGACTCGAATCAAGCAAGCAAGCAAGATCAGCTTTCAGTGGTTGGGATCCAAGGTGGAGTTTAGACTGACGGTTCATGGGTATTTGGAATATGAAATTTTCTTGAAGTTTAATGTCGGGGAAAAGGCCCAAGATATAAGATCGGGAAAAGATTTAATTTGGGTCCTATATCTCATTATGAGAGATCAATGGTGAATAATAATCATGGGAATCGGGAGTTCAAAACGTTGTTAAATTTTTTCTTCAAATATCCTAACTCCTGAAAACTGAAATCAGTAGAAGTTGTTCGATCCAGCAGGATGTGTGGCATCAGATCCAAAATTCAGAGAGAGTCATTTTGAGAAAACTCAAGTGAGGGATGTGCAAGTTTCCCAAGCCCCAAAATTTTGAAATGCCAAAGTGTCGATATTTATCTCGGTCGTCTGATTCAAAAGGGTGCGTGGAACCTGATCCAAGAAGTCACGATTTTGTGACTCGAGAGTTTTTGCATAGAACATGACACAAGTTCACGAAATGTGAAATTGTGAAGTGCCCAAGAGTTAGGCCCATGGTCATAGCCCATGGTTGCATGGAGCGATTGAAATGAGGTGCGTCAAAGGCCAAAAGTGCCAGCGTTGGTCACAAAAAAGGATCTACATGGATTTGAGACACCAAGATTGAGTCAAAGAAATCATGAGGATTGCCTGGAACATTCAAGGGTGTCAGGCCTCATCCCAATCCTAATAAAAGTATTTAATGAAAGTGGGGGAGGTTTTTGAAACCTCATTTCACTCCATAAATGGAATCTCTGGCGGAGGGGACTGAGCCCTTAGCCCATGGTACTCTTGTGGGTAAATTTTCTTGCAAAACCCATACTGATTTGAGTGTGCATCTGGCAGAAGGATACATGTGCAGACTAATAGAAGAAGACATAGACACAAAGTTTTTATTATAATGGCCAGGTCACACTCCTGGTGGTGGTGATTTGTTTTGAGTATAAATAGTTAGTTTTGATAATTTTTTATGGTCGATGGTTGAGCTACGCTCCCACATTGTAAATTTTTAATGAAACTATGGTTCTTCTAGTTGTGTTTCTGTATTTGAGACTTCTTGTTTAATGTAAGTCAGTTTCCTTCCGTCTCTTTGTAACAGCTGTGTTAGAACACTCGGTCATGGATGATCCATTCGAGGATAGTTATGTTTTTGTGATGTAGGTCTGAGCACAGGGACATCGCAACCAGTTTTAATCAGTCTCCTGTGTTGTATTTTCCCTCAAACACTAAATGAATCTGGCATGGATGATCTAGTTGAGTTGTTTTTATTGAATTGTGATGTATGTTTGATTTCAGTTCAATGATAATTTCATTTAGTTCCCTAAAAATATGAACCAAGAGGATCTTGTCTTATGATTTTTTCCTCCTCGGGCTGTTGGAAGACTGGATGCCCATATAATACCTCTTCAATATCCTCAAGTTCTTCCCTCTACTCACCCTTACTACAAATTACTAACAAAATTTATATGAAGACCTCATCTTCTTATGCATACCAACCCAGTTTTATGAGTTAAAGCGATATAATCCTGAGTCTGTGTCCATTAGACCCCCTTTAAATTTATTCATTGTGACATACAAAATGATGGGTACTAGCCTTACCTCTGCTTCAATCAGGAGGTGACTTCTAGTGATAACAAATCAGTTAAGATAAAATTATAGGAAAGATGTTTAACAACAACCTCCTTATTGTGTAAATGACCAATGTGGTCAACTCTTTAAATCACATAGCCATACACACTACATAAAATAAATAATAGGAGATTCAAATGCATGTTTGTTCATTCACAAACTTGATAATTGTTCCTAAGATCCTAGGATTTTCTCCTTCCAATTCTAAATAGAATCATTCATATTCCAAGATTTAACAAAAAATTCATTAAGGATAAGAAGATTACTTTACAAACATTATACATATTTTAAGAGGAAAGCCTCATTAAACACACTCCATTTAAAAATCAAGACTCCATGGTCACATTAATTACTCCAACATAGTTATTGTTGTTGGTTGTGGAGCCTTATTATCTTCTTGATTCAGAGGTCTTGTTTCAGCCATGTTTGGACCCCATTAGTTGACGGGTGTTTGGACCCCATTACCTGACGGGGGGTTGTAGGGGAGATTCCCCCCAAAAATCTCTTTCCATGGGGGTCCAAAGGGGGGAGATAAAGTTTGGATCCCCCCCCTTTGTAGGGATTCAGAGGCAACATCCCTGAAGATAATTTTTTGGGAAAATTGTCTTGTAAAATATTTTAATTTCATAGTCAATATGGACCATTCATTATAAGGTTGCATATCTCACAGTAGAAGCTATGTTAGCATTTCTCACCCTAGAAGGAAACCCTCTTTTATGATGGAATTGCATTGTGGTTGTGTATGTGAGTGAATATTGTATTGTGAGAGAGGAGATTGTGAGAGAAAGAAGAGGAAGTTACAACTAGTATGTTGCAGGTTGTATCCCTTCATTTGTTGGATAATATTAAAGGAAGGCGGTGAGAATTTATCTGGTGGATGTATCCTACACTGCGTGAACCACGCATATATCTATCTCTATTGTATTGTGTAACTTCTATGTTTTATTTTCACATTTTTTTTATTTTATTAATTTGTTATCCTATTTTTTCAAATAACTGGTATCCGAGTGAAAGGTAACTCATAGGAAAAGAGGGTTCTTGTTTCGAATGAGAGAAACAGAAGAAGATGGAAAGTTCAAGGTTGAGAAATTTAAAAACTAAAACTACGAGTTATGGAAGATTAAAATGGAAGACTATATATATATCAGAAGGATTGTTTCTTACCATTGGGCATAAAAGTAAAGTAGTCAGTGAGTATGAAGGACAAAAAATGAGAGATTCTTAACATACAGGCACCGAGAATTATATGGTTGTTCCTGGAAGTGTCGATGACTTTATATATTTCAAAAGAAACGATAATGGAGGATCTGATGAAGACATTGGATAAACTATATGAAAAACCCTCATCTTCCAATAAGGTATTTCTAATGAAGCGATTATTTAATATGAAGATGTCAGAAGGTGGGTTTGTTGTTGACCATTTAAATGAATTCAATATGGTTACTAATCAACTAACTTATGTAAAAGTGGACATCAATAATGAGGTTAAGGCTCTTCTAATCTTGTGATCATTTCCATAAAGATGGAACAAATTGGTCATGGTTGTAAGTAACTCTATATATTGTTCAAACACTATGAAATTTGAAATTTGATGATGTTGTTGGTGTTATGATTAGTGAGGAAATGCGACAGAAAAACATAGGTGAGGCATCAGGTAATGCATTGACCACAGAGAATAGGGGAAGACAAAATGATAGAGGAAAGAGCTCAGGGAACCACGATAATTCTAGGAAGGGAATATCCAAATATAAACTAGGAAAGATAGTGGGATTGTGGGAAGAAAGGACATCTAAAGAAAGACTAGAAAGCTCCAAAGAAAGAAAGAGATGGACATAAGAGAAAAATCAAGAAGAAAATGTAATATGTGATGTGTTACAAGATGCTTTGATTATTTCTTTAGATAATATTACTGAATCTTTGGTAGTAGATTCAGGGGCTTCATTTCATGCCACACCCCATAAGAAATATTTCCAAGATTATGTTCAAGGTGATTTTGGACAATTTTATTTGGGTCATGATGAACCATGTCAAATTGTTGGAATGGGTAAGGTACAAATAAAGAAAAAGAATGGAAACCAATTCTTATTGGAAGAGGTGAGACATATACTAGATCTGAGAAGAAATATTATTTGAATAGGACAATTGGAAAGTGAAGCTTTTATATCTACATTTACAGATAAGGTGTGGAAGGTCACTTAAGGATCACTTGTAATGGAAAAGGGAGAGAAGGTATGTACATTTTATTTATGTACTAGTAATGTTAAATATTCAATATCTTTATCTTTTATAGGTGTGGATACAACATTGTGGCATCAAAGGCTTGGACACATGAGTGAGAAGGGGATGCAAATACTTCACAAAAGGATTTTTTTTTTCCAAATCTTAAATAAGTTGATTTGGATTTCTATGAACATGATGTTTATGGAAAATAGAAGAGTGTCAGATTTCTAAGGGTTCGAAACGAAAAGAAGAGTGAAAAGTTAGATCTTGTGCATATAGATTTATGGGGACCAACTGAGGTATCATATATTGGTATCTCTCGTAATTATGTTACATTTATTGATGATACAACTAAAAAAACATGGGTTTATTGCATTCGAAAAAAATCTGATGTTTTTGAAACTTTTAAGAAATGGAAATCTTTGGTTGAGAATAAGATAGGAAAAATGTTGAAGTGTCTCAGATCAGAAAATGGAGGTGAATATTGTAGCAATAGTTTGATTATTTGTGTTCATACCATGGGATTCGTAGAGAGAAGACAGTTCCAGGAACACCACAAAAAAATGGTCTGTTAGAAAGGATGAACATGACAATCATGTAATGTGCAAGAAGTATGAGATTGCATGATGGGTTGCCCTTACATTTTTTGGCATATGTGTTATATACCCTTGTTTACTTAATAAACAAATGGACTTCAATATCCTTGGATGGTGGAATTATAGAGGAGGCATGGATAGGTAAAAAGGTAAACTAATCATTTTTGAAGACTTTTGGTTCTGAATCATTTTTCCATCTTGATAAAGAAAATAAATCAAATCTTGAGGAAAAATCCAAGAAGTGTAACTTTATTGGATACATTGTTAATGATTTTGGTTATTTCTTATGGGATTATGAAAATCATAAAATCATTATGGGTAGAGATGTGGTATTCAATGAAAAGGTAATGCATAGAGATCAATTGCAGGGAAATAAACAGGAAAAACAAAATTGATAGTGATTATTTTGAGAATTAAATGAAGGTAGAGATATAAAAACAAAATATAGAGATATATTGCAATAAACATAGAGATACAATAATGCACAATTTTTATTAATGATGGAAATGTACAAAGATTGTAAAAATACAGAGTGAATAAAATCACTAGAATGGTGACGACTCATCTTTCAGAAGAGAAGTGATGGCTATGGTCATTGGAAAGAAGATCATGATGTTTAGAATGAGGCTCTAGATGCCTTTTTAACATAAATAAATTCCAAAAATCTAACCCCGAAAGATGAAACTCCAAAAGGTTTGCAGACCTTGATGGGTGTAGTTGATACATCATTTTCCTAAGGGCGTAAATTTTTCATACGATCTCTACATTGTGTTCATGTTAGATCACTACAAAGGTCTATCCGAGGAATACACATTTTTTCATCACACTATGGCCAAAGGCGATAGTGTGACTGTAACGGGCCCAAAAAAAATTGTTTAGGGCCTCAAAACGACCCAGAAGTTTAGAACCCAAAAAGATGTAGAAAAATTGCCAAGGTGGAAGCCTTTATTTTGAGAAAGTGGAGTAGCTGGATGGCCATCGATTTCCTCTTGTATCATTGTTCCCCTATTAGGAATAAATGGTCTCCATTACATCAAGTTCCCAGGGAAGATTTTGCTGAATCTGAACCTTAGTGAGTTGTTTTCCTTACTGAGGAAGTTGTCTTGCTTAGCTTGATGAAGGATGTTATGGACCTATTGTTGGTGGGGTTGGATCCATTCAACCGATATAGTTGCATGATATGCTTGAGTCTGGGAGGAATTTGTTAGTGAAGATTCAACATGAAGAGCATGAAGGGATTTTGTATAACTTTTCTTGACTGGACAGTGTGGAGGCTCTTGTACAATCGTGTTGATATGATTTTTCTAGATAGAAGGGTCATGGCCTGAGGCTGCAGTGATTTTAGTGTCCTTCTCTTCTTAATAGATCATGAATAGGATAAACTCTATTGTATGAGAGACTAATTTGTGACACTGTTTTGTCGAGACAATATTATGAGCTACCTCTGGTATCTTGTAGAGCTGACCCCCTAGAGTAACAATGACGCTATGGGGTCGAGATTGATAAAAAACATAGCGCTTCCACATATATGGATCGCCTAAAAAAAAATAATAGACTTCCAATGGGGAAACATCACACAATACCTCATCTTTAAAGGGCTTGATGTCGTATGACAAGCGACATTGTTGGCTGACACGAAGATCTCATCCCTAGCGAAGCCATCAGATGTTGTATGGTTGCATGTGTGTTCTTATCAACAACTCCAACTGCATGATGACCTTTGCTGAGATGAGGTTATTCTGGCTTCCTCTATCAATAATAAAATGAAATGGGGTCCCCTTCACCCACATTTGTGAATGGAAAAGGTGCTCCCCCTCCTCAGGATCCTCTGGTTCTTCTTGTTGGATTGTTGCAATCGCGACAGTAATAGTGGGTTCTACATCAATTATCTGTCTCATTTTATTATTGTCTGAATCAAAGTTTGATTCAGGGCTCGATTTTGTTTCTTTGAGATAAAATACCAATGATTTATTTGAGCGACTCTCATCGATGTTGTGCCAATGGATTTTGTGGAAGTCACACCACTTCCTAGAGTCCTTCTTCATCTTCCCATTTCTCTTCTTTTCCTGCATCTTGGATCGGTTGTCTTGAGGTTGGATATTATGTGTATTAGGGCTACCTTTACCATACTTTGGTTTTTGCATATTTGCAAACCCAAATCCATGCTTTTTCTAGTTCTTAAATTTCTTCTTGATTTTGAAAACATATCGATAAGCCACTCAGAGTGATGATATGTCCAAAACATGCATTTCAGTTTGGATGCACCTATGTAGAGCCCCACAGTATTTTAGAACGAGATGCTACTCAGAGTATTTGATACCCATATTGGTGCACAAGGTATGGAAGGTATTTTTGAAGTACGACACTATTTAGACCCTCTCTTGATGCAACATGGTCCATCTCATGTATTGATCATCATAGTTTTCCACATGGTAATATTTCTCCTTGACCGAATCCATAAAAAAATCCCAAGTGGGTTCGGCCCCAAATATTCTAGACTCTATGGAATTTTTATCCTAGTAAGTTTCCCACCAATGTTTGACATGGGGGAGATCCTTAAGGAGTGCAAAGGTTATATTTTCTATAGTGGAAAAATTGTGAATAGATAAATAACCTTCTAGAAAATTTAACCATTTTTCCAAAGAATTTGAATCGATCTGAACTTTAAAAATGGGAATATCAAAATTAACTTGTACCTTGAAGGGGGGGGGAATATCCAAAGCGATTGCTTGATGAAGATGCACCTATTATTGTCAGCAATCGTTGAAGGAATTGGGAAAAATTGTTAGAATATCTAGACACTTAGGAGTTAGTTAAGATCTACTTGGTCTAATGTGTCGTTAGGTAAAAGTGTGCTTCTTAGTGTTTTTCTTTAGTATGAACTAGTATGCATTTGTAGTTAGGAAATCCGATGGTCACGATATGTTCCCGACATAAAGTGATCTGACGGTTCATACTCTCCTCGATCTTAACGACCATTTATCTATGGCTTAACAATTGATTGGTCCATGATCTCTATTTAAAGAGCATGGAGGTTCATTTGCCGATGATCGATTGTGAGAAAATATCTTATAAAATCTCTCTGTAATCTTTTTCTATTTCATTAATAAACTGTTGCAAGTGGCCACGTTGGCTAGGGCCGTGGATGTTTCCATGTAGGGGTTTTACGACATCAAAACATCAGTGTGTTGATATTTGATATGTTTGTGTGAGTGGTTACTAAAGTTGTTTGTCCTTTGATGGAATACCTGAGTTGTTGAACATGGTATCATAGCTTGTTTGAAGACCCACTCCTATTGTAGATAGAGATCATGAAGATGAGTTGCCTCATGACGCAGGCATGAGCTACCTCCTCTGAAAAACTCCTTGCCCGCTCACAGGATCGATCAAAAAAAACCCTTCTGATGAGCTAAAGCGACTCCTTGGATTCCCTCATGAATCACTGTGAAAATCTGACCCAGTCCATGGGTCCTTCTTTACCCTGTCACGGTCTCTGCACGCACATGTGACTTTTCTCGGACTTAATTTCGGGGGGTTTCGGGGTTTCGACCTTTCCGCTATCAAGAGTTCTTGTACTCTCAAATCCCTGATCACCGATGAGCTCTCTGCCTAGCCTTAGCCCCTCCTGGCTATGCCCTCTAGTCCATGTGACTAGTCCTTATAAGACCGCAACCTTTTCTTCTCCTGTCGAGGTTTTGGGTTTCAAATTCCCGATGCATCCCAATTTCCGTTAGACCTCCGGGATAAACTCTTGGCCCACGTGACCCTTAACTCACAAGACCGCAGCCTTGTGCCCCATCATGGTTTCAGATTTTTCAAAGCCAAAATGCAACGTCCTCTAGATCCATGATCCTCCGATTCCTGACGTGCTTTAACTTTAGCTAGCCCTCCTAGCTCAGCCCTTGGTCCACGTGACCATTACCCCGTGACGACAACCTTAACCCTCGTTGGGGTTTCCAATTCCTAAATGCATATACCCACGGGATTCCTGACTCCTCGAATCCCAACTGGATGACAGCTGGCTCCCACACAACGAAACTCTCCCCCTTCTCTAATCTGCTGACAACTGGCTCCCACTCAATGGAGCTTTCCACCTTTCTGAGATGTTGACAGCTAGCTCCCACTCATCGAGATTTTGTGGTTCATGATTCCAAAATGCCAAAACCACTTGTCTACGGGATCCCCGATATCCTGATGGCCCAAACACCGATCAACAACTCCCTGTCGTCCTTTCCCCGATGGCGCTGATTTCTTCAACGCGTCCTCTCTGATGGACGGTCCTGATTTCTCTGGGGTTTCGAGACTTGTGATGTCCCAGTTATTTCGACCTCAGGAACTCCAATTTCCCGAGGGCTAATATCCCGACTCTCCGCGGATTCTTGACACCTGTCTCCCCAAATGGATGGTTCAGATTTGTGTCAGGGTTTCCAAAGTGGACTTATCCGATCTCCTGTCCATGCGAATGTCGATGTGCAGACTCCCGACGCCTCGATCTCCACCACATGTCTCCACCCCAACGGACGGTCTAGATCTCTCCGGTGTTTCGAGACCTGAAGTGTCTAGATTTTCTTGTCCTCGAGAATCTCGATTTTTCGATGACTGGAATCCCAATGGTAACCCTCATGCAGCTCCTATCCAATCCGACGGTTGATGGGTAATCTACTCAAGATATGACGGTTCAGATCCATCCTTCTGTGCACACTCCAGAGACTAAACTCTGAGCATCTTCTTCCCATCCAACGGCTGATGGGATTTTTGAATGAGATCCAATGGATGTCGATCTCCCCCTCTGTGCGCTTCTCCTGAGCTCCTCCTAGATGTAGAAATCAATGGTCGAGATCTCTTCTACTGCCGATCTGATGACTGCTATTGCTCCTCCTAAGATTTTGCACGCTTCCTGATCCGAAATCGGATCCAGAAGCCTGATAGGGCTTGAAAAATGCTCAAAAATGAAAGTGCTCAGAATGCGATGAAACCAGTTCCATTGCGTCCATCTCGTCTTCCTGATTCCGATGGTATATTTACTTCGTCAAACAGGCTTCGTATGCAAAAGTTATCGCATTTGGAAGTTTTGCATAAGCAGGAAAAAAGTCAACTGGTCAAAGGACACGTGGCACATTTTGGAGGTGACACATGGCAGGTTGCATAGGTGACAAGTGGCAAAGTTCTGTGTGGACACTTGACATCTGACTGGTTTCTACATGGACCAATCCCATAACAACACATGGCATGTTGAGATTGGTAAAATATGGCAAGTTAATAAAATTCAAGGATGAATTATATATTAATATATGGTTATTTTATATGTTGTGGTCATTAAAGTGGATAAGCCACGAATATTTTAATAAAGTGGACAAAGTAGCCATTTAAAAAGGGATATGGTATGCCACGTTGTGGTATTATGGTTATAAAACCATATGTAATATGGTTTGGATATGCCATATTAAAAAAAGCACTTTATGCATATTATGCCACGGGTTTGTTGTTACTTATGACCAGCACGAAAAAGGGCGCGGGGGTCCTTATCCATAACCACCAGCGCGCACCTTGTTAACACCTTCCACCATTTGTTTCGGGACTTGGTCCCATTGTAATACGCCATATGACTCAAACGCGCGGGAGTTACAACTTTATGCCACGAGACCTGGAGGCCAGCGCTTAGCCTACGGGCTAGCGCTTGGCTATATTTAGGCCATACGACCGAGAATCAAGGGAGCGCGTAGGAATCAGGGGATAGAACCAAATAAAACTTTATGCAGTGGGTTTTATAACAAAATTTGGTTTTTTATAATTAATTATGCCTATTTTTAGTTGATTTTCTCCATTTTTGGGGGATATTGGGCATTTTTGGAGGCCAGATTCTTGGAGGAAGTTGGGGAAGTGAAACCAACTCCAAGGATATATAAACCAGGCCTGTTTGAGGCCAAACACAGTCATTCATAGCAGAGTTATTCTGAAGGAAAGCCAAGCCAAAGTCAGTTTGATGCAGGGAAGCCTTTGAGGTGGAGACGTTGTCGGATCGTTTCTGGGAGCTTGGAGCATCAGTTTTGCATGTCGTTTCTTTTGCAGGGTTCTTGAGATCTGGGAAAACAAGACCATATCAGTCTTGTAGCCATTTGGAATTGCTGAGATGTAACTTTGAGCACTTGAGCAGAAATAAAGAAGCCTCCCCCACAAGGAAAAAGGCCCGGAGACGTAGGCAAAAGTTGTGTCGAACTCCGTTATCAACCTGCGTTCTTATGGTTTGTTGTTTACTATTCTTTTCAGATCTGCATATGTGTATTTGACTGATATAATCCTCTTCTTTCCTCATTCTTTCATTAAATTCTCAAATGGTTAAGTTATACATGCAAGTTTAAAACTCAACCATAATCATTTAAAAGATCCTGCAGATCACTTCCTTCCTTCCCTTGGAAGAAATTCCAAAGATTCAAAAGGCCTCGGCCTATGTCTAATTTCTCTTCCGAGATCTCAACTTCGAGTTCGCCTCTGTGTATGAAGAGGTTGTTCCTCCTGAGATTTGGAAACGTTGAACTCTCCAAATAGTTCTTCAGCCTCTGCACTCCTTGTAGCCTGACTCTGTGCATGAAAGCACTCACCTTCCTGAGCTTCTGCGCCCAAATCCTCAAGGGACTTTCGGAATCCTGCGACACTATAGGGTCTTAGCGCACCCAAAGTGCTATCTCTCCTGATCTTCTCAAATGCTCAGACCCCTAAGGGATTTTATCTTTATTCTCCCACAGATGGAGAATATGGATGCCCTCCTGGCTATCCTTCTTCCTTAAGCAACTTCTTGCTGAGCCTTATGGGTATTCAGTAACCCAGTGAAGATCCCTGTTACACATCAAAATTGCTCAGCTGGATAAGTGTCACATTATCCCTCTCAATTGTCGTAAGTGTCGCATTGTCCCTCTCAACTTTCGCAAGTGTCGCAAGTTGGTCACTAGTGTCACAAAGGATGTTCAGACATACTGTCATGACAACGACACTAAGGAGACACTTATAACATCTCACATGACTGATTTGAAGGAGGAGAACTGATCTACTGAAGTCAAACAACCTCTTCCCATCTTAAAGCACCCAAAAAAATGAGTTTTGGAGAGGAGCGCTCCCCCTTACACTATCTCGGAGCGCCGACGCTCCCCGTTACACTGTCAGGGAGCGTTATAATGCTCCCCTGGCCCTTTTGAGGGAGCGCTATAAATTTTGAACGTGTTGGCGCCCCCTAAAGCTTACTAGGGAGCACTACAACTCTCTGATGGCCCTTTTGAGGGAGCGCTACCTATTCTGGGAAGTTGTTAAGCTGTTGAGATGAATGGGGGAAGTGTCTTTTCATTCTTGGAAGGCAGTTGGATTCGAATCCCTAGTCCAGCCATGATATTAGGGAAGATCCTCAACTGAAGGAGGCAAATTCTCAACTTCCCCAAGGATATCTCAAGTGGTTGAAGCCTCTCCAAGGCTATATAAGAAAGCTTTCTAATGGTGAAAGGGGACTGCAAAAGAGAGAATCATACCAAACTTATGATCTCATGAGTGGTATGGGATTGGAAATGGAGGATCACACCAAACTTATGATCTCATAAGTGGTGCAGGAACAGAGCTGATTGGGGGAAGAATTGAACATATGAAACTTATGATCTTGGAGGAAACTTACAGTCAACCAAAGGAGAGTGATTAGTGAAGCTGTTGTTATCCAGGTTGTGGGTCTTTCAGGCAAGGGTTAGACGAAGAGGACTTGACGAAGCTGTCGCATTCGCATCTACGATTGTAAGTACTGCTGTCGTTATTCTCATCAATATGACACGCTTGGCCTGTTTCTTTCTAGTTTGTGTCTGATTTTATATGAACTTATCATTTAGTGATAGATCTATTTTCAAGCTAACATCAATAGAGTAGGAAGTGGTCGTATCTTGTTTTGCCCGCAGAACTCGGCGAGGAGAAAAGGATTGGAGCTCAACTCGGAGCGTGCAGGGACAAACGTCGATAACAGGTACTTCTATCATCCTTCCTTATCATGTGTTAGTTTAGATAGATTTGAAAGAAATTCAGTGTCCACGTTAAGCATTTTTCTGTCTAGGGTTAAGGTCAAGCCTTAGAGGTGATCTACCTATCCGCAGGGAGATTTTCCTACAACAGAAACTGGCGACTCCACTGGGGAGATAGCCTCAAATAAAAACCTCTTGTTTGGATTTTTCTCCTCATTGACCTTGTTCTATCCCTTGATTGTTTCAGATCTGGTTTATTCCTCTTTTGATTAGTTTCATGAGCTGATTGGCTCCTTGTCCCATCACACTCAACATATTTGTCAAGTTTAAGTCTCAATTTTTGAAATTTTTTGACATTTCTGGAGCTTTTAGACCCTGGCACCCCTGTCCTAGTATTAACAGAGTGCTATCACTCCTAAAGGCTTTTCACAGAGCGCTATAACGCTCCTTGCCCTTGGCAACAGAGCGTCGGCCTCTTTTTGGCCAAAAACCTTCCAAAATTACATTTTTTTTGGGTTTTGCCTCTGTGTTCTTCTGCTGAGTACCCTTCTGAGTCAGTCTTTCTTCCTTTTCAAACTTGATATCTATATTTTAATTGAAGAATAAGCACCTTACTATTTGGATCTTGTAGCCTCCTTCACCTTTTTCAAGAAGTTTTTCCTGTTGAGCGAAATTTGAAACTTTTGCATTGTTCTTTTCTCCTCATCGGCTGAGTAAAAACCTTGGTGAAGGTCATCAAAGGCCTACAGACCTCTTTGTCTTGATTTCAGTCAAGGTCATTGTTCTTCAACTCTTGTTTTTTGGGTGTAAAACTTTGTTTTCTCTTTGATTGTTTCTTGTCTTTCGCTTTTTCGTTTTGATTACTATGAAGGGTGTATTGTTTGTGTGACTTTTGCTTATGCTAGTTTGGTTTTCGTTCATACCAAGAACATAATTAGCAAAGTTAAGCATTGTGTTGTATTGATCATCATCCATACGCAAACAATAAAGATATCTTCATGATTGATTAAGTATATTAGAAGGCATTTAAGAAGTTTTTGCATTACATCAGGATTTGATTGAGAAAAAGAATCGTTTGAGGGCATTCCATAATAGTGCTTGTTAGTGAAAGAACTCTCTCTCTCCCTTAGCTAAATGTTCATCGAAAGGAAATGATTGTTTATCATGCTTGATGCACTCTTTGGGTCAGAGTCATAATTCCATTTGTTTCACTTCCATGCACCCCTTTGCGTAAAGAACAACCATAAAAATCAATGCTAATTAAAAATTATCTAGAAATTTTTCTTTTGCTAGAATCCTCCACCAATAGTAGAATAGGCGTAGTAATTTGGATTAGGGCTGTGAGCATAACTCTCCAAAGTTTTCAAAACAAACATTAGCATCCTGAGTTAGGGAGAGTAAATCCAATTATCGTATAAGTCTGCCTGGGATCCCCCTCTCACACAGGGGTTACGCACGAGGTTGCATTCGGGTAAGCTATGGGGACTAACCCTCCGTGGTTTAACTGATTGTGGTGGTCGGATCGTATTATGGGGGTCACTTTGAGGTAAATCCACAATTACTGCGTGGAATCTTCTTAGTTGGTTTCGGGCTTGATACCCTGCCCGTACATTCAGATCGAACTGTCGACTGTTCCCGCCCAGGGGATGACTGCGAATTGGTAACCTTAGTGGCCATAATCGTTAGGTTCTTACACAAGGTGACGGTGACGGGAAGTCTCACTGTACCTGGGGCAGACATTGGTCAAAATCACTCGGGCTCCTTGAAGGGTAAATCCACAATTACTGCGTGGAAGCTTGCACCAAGGAGTAAGTCTGTTAAGAAGGTCTCCATTGTAACTGTTCCACCCTATCCCCGACCCTTCTGGACTTGATCACGCGACGTTGGATTTCATCACCAACTAGTACGGTCATCAAAAGAAGGTCATGTTTGCTTGGTTGTGATTCTTAGATTCTATTAGCGTATGCTATTTCTTTTACTTAGTGGACCTTAAGTCGAGTCAGTGTTAATGGCATCGAATCCTGGGAGTACCAATGGAGGAACCCCTTCTTCTGGGGAACCTTATACCTTTCCTTCATTTGGAAACTTTGGTCCTCCATATGTTACCACATTGAGTTTTCTAGGACTCACTATTGGATTACCATTTTGGTTGTTCCCCACTTCGGTGATCCCAAATCCTCCCAATGTATCAGTTGCACCTAATACCTTGGATGTCAATACACCACCCACACATCAACCTCACGTTGACGTTTCGCCTTCTTTGCCCATCGAGTTTCCTTCCATTTCTCCTTCTTCTCCTAGTGAAAGCTATAAAGCAAGTAACCAGGTTGATCAGAAGAAGAAGAAACAGAAAGAGAAGAAGAAGAAGAGCCGGAAAAGGACCAAGACCCCAACAACATCAGATGTTGGCTCTAAGAAACCAGTTACTGTTAATAGTACTGGGAGTGTTGATGAGATCAACAAGATTGAAAGGAAGAATCCAAAACCCAAATTCCCTTGCAGCCTTTGCAAGGGTGACCACTTTCTGAGGGATTGTCCCGGTCTTACCAAGGTTTTAGAAATGTGGTCCTCCACGTCGTCAGCCTCTATCGGTCATGTCGATGATACCCCGTCAACTAGTGACATTAAGGTTGGTAAGAAGAAGAAAACTGTCAAGTTCCCTTGCATGTTATGTAAAGGTAATCATTACTCTCACCTTTGTCCTCGCATGGACGAGGCTTCTTCTCTTTTG